>MASP02000860.1:0-75251 GCA_001693025.2 Colletotrichum lindemuthianum | reverse complement strand
TACTTTACCCTCTTTTAGTATGTATCTAGATTAACCAACTACAACACTCTTTATAAGAATTTAACTACTATTCACTCTTTTATACTATTTTCTCTTCCCTTGAGAATATCTGGTATATATACCTTTAACGTAAGGTATCACTTTACCGGATGTAGGTCTCAATCCTACCTACCTCGTTACACTCTCTTTTATCTGCATGGCCGGCATCATCAAGGTGCGCCATCACATTCGGCGGCGTCACCACCAGCGTGTTGATACCATAAATGATAGGCACCGATACTGTCATGAACCGTACCGTAAGGCCTACGGAGATGGGTAGGTAAAGGCTTGTTCGTATTGAAAGCTATCTGCGGAGCGGTATCGTCTGATATATGGGTTTATAGGTATATCTTACATGAGGAACACCTTATATGGGCGGGCCATGTGACTCGGGATAGCCTCCCACAGGCCTGAAGCTATCACGACATATACAGTGACGTTACTACTTCACGCTAGCCTCTAGGTAATAGCTAGGTTTCAAGTAGTAGCTATGCGACTAGAAACTTTTTACTAAAGTGCTTGTAGAAATATCTCTAAACTATGGTACATGACTGGGTTTCTCCCTGTTGCAGGTACCTTTTACTGGGTGTTGTGTAAAGCTAGTTACTATGCAGGGTGCTTGTCAGTTCAAGGTACGGGACACGTGGAATATTATGAGATTTTGAACATCGCAACTTCCAGGGCTGGTACGGAGACGGTCTTCCATGACTCCAATAGAATATCATTTGCATCAATGACTCAATGACTCTGCTCATCTTCTGCATTCAGTACAAAACATGGCATCAGTAACTGTACTAGTTTTCTGGTCGAGACAAATGATTTGGCCTATTCCTTGACTCCGATGAAGGCGTGCGGCAAAACGCGAGGAAAGGTGCAGCGAACCGCCGGAACCTTTGAAACATGATGACTGAAGTGTCGAAAGGGGTCCAGCCACGAAAGGGGGCTTGTAGAGAAGGAACATTAACTACGAAGGGACAACGCCGTGGTGGCCAAAATACTACAACAGTATAAAATAAATAGTGTCATCATGTAGGGTAATTGCTGGGCTTCTTGGGCTACAAAGCAGTCAAACACCAACACATCCATGATTACTGAATCATGGTTCAAGCCTTCAAGACCGAGTCTGTCCCCCCCCAGCAGAGCTATCCAAGACGAAATCTGGTCAAAAGCAAGGAAGCTTGATCTTGGACGAGGCTCGTCACATCACCTTGCCCTTCCGGAGCCGCAGCAGGCGCCCCCATTGGTCGAACAACAACACCCTTCGCCTTCGGTATCCGAGAAGCAACTCTCTCCCCGGTCCGAGAAGCAGCACCCGCCACGTTTCGAGAAGCAGCACCCTCCGCTCTCGCTGCAACAGCACCCGGACTGGTCGATGACGACCTCCCACCCACGATTCCGCGTTCCCACCGTCACGGGATCCGCAGGTCTATATCCATCCGCCGACGGCCCCACGGCCGGACCATGAGCGGCGGCGCTACTCGACTCCCGTCCGGCGAAATGGAGCTGCGTGCGCTCTGCTGAAGTGACCTCGTGACAGGGTCGTGTGCGAAGCCATTGACCTCGTACGGCGGCGGCGGACTGTTCTCGACATCGTCACCCGGCACCCGGCACGGGACCACCACCCTTCCCTCCGACCCCGCGAATCCACGCCCGGCACTTTTACCCCAGACGTCGTCGCGTTTACCTTTGGATCCATTCTCTGTCCCGGCAATGCGTCTTCTCGCTTGTGTGTCGAGAGAAAAACCCAGACCACCAGGAGGCGCCGGCGGCCAGCTTCGGCTCACGCGGGTTTTCCGCGGAGAAATGGATCGTTGGTGGAGCCGGTATGGGGGGAGGGGGTGAAGGGATTGACCGGACCGCTACGCACGTCACGTCGCGTGGTGCTGTTGAAAACCCGTACGTAATGAGATGTCAGAAGGAGATTTCGCTCAAGTAATTTGATGGAGTCTCTGGAGTCCTTTGCGCACGTGTGCTGCAAGTGGTGACGGCGTGGATTCGCGGGGTAAATTATGGGTTTTGAGGCGTACTCGACGTCGACGATGACGATATCTGAAAACCTGGGGTAAACGACATGGAGGCGTTCGTCGTCTGTCGCGACCGTTGATCACTCGATATTCATACTTTCTGGGCTGGAGGCGTCGTCGTCAGCAACGTACGATGAGGGAAGCCACCCCCAGAAGAAGACCTGACGTGTTGTTCGGAGTTCAGCTTTCGCATCTGGGTGGCTTTCGTGGCGGCTCAGTGCCAATGAGGAGACCTCTTGTTGATGCTGCGGCAAGGCATGGCCAGAGGTGGTCGAACGAGATCGGATCAGACGGCAGCACACGGACGGATGAGCGATAGCACGACCGCGCCCCTTAAAGATCCATATGGCCCGGATTCAGTTACCTAAGGTACCTTAGGTTGCATGGTTTCTCCGGGTAATGGTGTTTTTCCACTTCACCTTGGATGATGTCCGGCTGGCCGGTCGGTTCGTCACCCTCACCTCGGTGACTGCTTTGGCTCACCTTGCTCCCAGGCAGGTGAAGGCAGGTGAAGGCAGGTGAAGGCAGGTGAGCACGATTTAAATTCACGCCGAAAGCTCGACGGGACAGCGAGCCCAGCAGACTACCACGTCGAGGGTCAAGCTTTGTCGGCTTGCCAAGTCGACTGTCAAGCTTTTCGGGCTTGCCAGAAGGGCAAAAAAAAAAAAAAACAAGCGTCGACCTCTATCTATTAGAGTGTAGACACCACTACCGAGACGGATATCAAGCTTTCCGGCCCTGGTCTGCCCAGATACACCCACGCAAGAATAGACACCAAGTCGCCGTCGCACTCGGGGAATGTCCTCCCAGCCAAGCCGAAGCTTCCATTGCCGGGTGGCATGCGGGCGTTCAGCCCTGACGGAACGCGCGAAACCTTACGCTGTACATCGAATCAACCAAGCAACCAACCCCCCCCCCTCAACGGCGTGCCCGGCAATCGGGCGAACGGGAGAGTGATGAGCCATGTCAGAAATTCTGCCCGAGGGCTACTGCGTATGGCACGACGGGAGAAGACACGGCAGGGCAGACGTGACGCTGTCGAGGACCACGGTCGCCTTGTTTCGCTCGGCATCCGACGAGGCAGGATGGACGCATCGGAATATTTGCTCTCGGCGCAGATGTCCTGCAGCGAGCTGGCCAGCCAGCCCTACGCCTCCTGTCCGCCTGCTTTTCAGCTGGCGATGAGAATTGTACTTGTACGGGGACGACGCGTAATGTATCGACACATGTGTGCGTGTGTGCGTGTGTCTTTATAGTCTTTGGAATCAGCAAACCCGTGTCAGCAAGGCCAGCGCCACCAGCAGACGTTCGTTTAGGATTAAAAGGTCCTTGAATCGTCGACTCTCTGCGAATGGTCTCATATACACACCACTGCGTGTACCGCGCCCTTTCCGAGCACTCTCAGTTCATCCGAACCATCCCTCATGATTTCGGATGTAGATCACCTCACGATGGGAAGTCGACGTTTGTCAGAACCCCTCCCAACGGACTTCACCAGCAACCAACAATTCCATGTGGTGTATCATCAGCATTACGGGTCCAGGGGAACGTGAGATTGCACCCAGCAAAGCAAGCAAGCAACGGGGACTCGACTTGTGCCCAAATGTGCTGCCCACGTCCGCCAGATATTTCATCGGGCAGTCCGGACCAGGCGGACCCTCGTCCCGTTGGGTTCGACGCCCCCCTGCCACCGTATCCACAGCTCCGTTTTGGACCTTTGGGGGGGGGGGCAAAGATAAGAAGCGAGAGAGGGACAAAAAAGCAGAGGCCAACGTCTAAAGCAAAGCGTTACGTACGAGAAACCGACGCGCGCGGATGGGGGTGGGCTGGCACCGCTTCCCCAGAGGATGCTAATCCATCACCGTGGATTGGACCGCGTGGCCGGACTTGGGCTCTCGTTTTGATGAAGTGAAGGCGATCCACACACCTGTTCGTCGCAGCGGCAAGGACCTCCTCCTCCGTTTCGGCCACCAGGTCGGGCAAGTAATTCGATATAGTTGATGCATTCAGGAGGCTTTTCTATAGTACAGACAGCGACAGCGTGTTCGGCCTGCTCCGGCGGGTATGAGGCAATTCCTTCAGTGTCAAGTGCGGTGTGGTTCGTGCCTCCATTGATGGAACGGTCAAGCTTTTACAGATTTATTCAAGGGGAAGAGACAAGACAGAGGACGTCGTAGTTCAGGGGGTCATGCCGGCCAAGCAGAACGCGGAGGAGTTGACTGCCGTTTCGAGCGCACCCGTGACTGGGGGGGGGGGAGCAATTTTGAATACGGGGCGTTGGAGGACTGCCGCGCCGACCAAGTGGATTGACGATGAAGGCCAACCAGGCGACCGGCGGACTTGACGTCTTGTTGCGGACTGTGGCGGATGGCTTCCTGGTCACAGGTCACAGTGTTTACTCGCGTCGACGTGCATGGCGTTTTCTGGCGCATCTGAGCAGTTGTGGCTGGTCCTGGCAGCTGTGGTTCAAAGACACGATAGTCACGATACCTACATACTGCGAGACCGATGTGTGACAGCCGACACAGGATACAGACGAAAACAGTTGGCCATTGTAGAATCTTTCCGAGGTTAATTTGGCGAGACAGTCGTCAGAGTTGGGACCTACCAGGTATATCCCAGCAGCTTACCCTTCCGTTGTCCCCCCCCCCCCCCCCCGGCCCCCTACCCCTCCCTTTTCCCCCCCCCCCCCCCCTGAGAGCTCGCAGTCTCGTGTACGGCACCTGAGTCGTGCGTCGGGCAACTTGCCGGCGCCAGATGCTGTTTCCCGTTTCCTGTGGCTATGGGTTCGTCCGTCGCCGGAAGATTACCCCGACCGACAACTCGTGTCTTCCAGGGCTTGACCGTCTTGGGGCGTTTCCCCGAACTCACCACAGCAGCGGTGGAGATCAAGGCCCGGGTGGTGGTTGAAGACATTCCGGAATGGTGGGTTCGGCTGACCTGGTTGGTGATGGGGTCTCGTCTCGTCTGCCAGGCACCAAGTGCCAACAAGTCCCGCATGGATGATGGGGTCTCTGGGTCTCTGGGTCTCCCGAGCAGATAAGCGTTTCCGTTTCGAACATGCGCCTATTCGTGTTTGATATCGGAAGCGCAGATAGCAAGGGTGTGTGTGTGTGTGTGTGTGTGTGTGTCAGCAGTGTGTGTGCGTCTCGTTCGATAGACTTTGGCGGCTGCGATGCTATAGGACGATGGTGCTTTCGAGTAGACGACTCGCGGCAGTCTCAGGCGGGTGGTTATTCTTCTCTTCCCTCGGACTAACGACATGGAACTGCCGCTTGACGGGACGGGCGAGATGAACCTCAAGAGCCTCGGGTTGGGTAACTAATTCCGCATACTACGTAATTAGTAATTACTCTGGATTAGACACCGGTTTGCAGGCAAGCCAGCAAGCCAAGCAAGCGGACGGCAGAAGCGCGCTAGAAGGTCGGATGGAATGTCTCTACACAGCGGTGTGACCATGAAGCCTTCTCGAGCTGGGGGGATGCATGCTCGTTGGATTGCATCGCAGTAGCTCGAGACGGCTTCGAGCGAAGAGGGTGTGGTGATGCAGGATAGAGCCCTGGAGGTGACGATGTGAAGGAGGGGGGATAAACGCTGGATCGAGGGACGAGGTGTCTCCATCCTGGCAGCACCACCTCGTCTCGTCCGTGATGCCACAAGGACGAGAGAGTACAAGCCACAGGAGCAGGACCAACAGGCTGAGCTGAGCCGTCGCATTGATGGCATGCTCGAAACAAGAGTGGTTGATCATGGGTCATGTTCTCGTCGCATTACATCCAACATGCCCTGCGTTCCATCTAGCAAATAGTTGGACGACCTAGAGTCTGTAATTGATGAAGACGAGACCGACATGTGTGCGATGGGGCAATGAAAAGGACCACTGGAATCTGGTGCCCAATCTCTCTCGAGTCCTCTTCCTTGTCGCCTGCTGCAGAATCTGCAGAATGGTTCTCATCTGGGATACTCGGTCTCGAAACGAATCCCATCCCGGCCACGCCTGCTCACCAACGTGCGACCGTGATGAGCCGACCGTCTTCTGGCAGGCGGACGCTCAGCAGCGCATTTGCTCCGTCCATTAATAATTAGTGTGTACAGAGTAGTGCTGCCGCCCAGTTCCTGCGAGATGGTCATGGATGGCCAAGGGGTGGGCGATGCAAGGATGAGGGCGAGGGCGAGGGAAACCTGGGGCGGCCAAGATCGTCTCTGGCCCACCCACACTTGCATACCCGGACCAGCCAGCACGCTCTACGGAGTACCGTTACTGTTACGGAGAACGTAGTAGGATTAGAGTACGTAGTGATTGCTGTAGAGGCCTCTTGAAGATGGAGATGGGGTGCGGTTGAGGCCAGCGAGCGCGGCTGAGCTTGGCGATGCAGGCCGAGAGATGGCGGCAGGAATACGGACGGAGCTTTACAAGCAGAGGAATGGTTGGCCATACCACTTCACGTCACATCACATCACACATCACCACACAAGCCGATCCGCGGGAGCCGTGCCGAGAAAGGAGCCGCTTGGCCGCCAGAGACACACCTCTCGTGGACCTGTGGCTTTCGAGGGAGCCTCTTCAACGTCAAGTGTCTCTAGCATACCACTACTGTATACACATATAGCATACGATAGTATCATGACAATACACTTCAAAGGCAACGACTGCCATCCGAATCCGAATCCCAGCCAACAGACCGCGACCTGGACCTCTCTCCGCGTCCAGGCGAGCCCCAGCAACTTCGTGCCAGCCGCTCCGCTCCGCTCCACTCGCAGGTCCCACACTCGAGTGCGAGGGTCGAACTGGTTGACTGGATCCTCAGATAACGTGCCTGGTATCGTGGCGTGGGTGGGAAAAGCAAAGCCATTCGATGTGGAGGAGCGGCCACTTTTTCGGAGCCATTTGCCATTTGCCAACGGCTTGCAGTGACGCCTCGCCCATTGGCCAACCAGCGCACCCGACGCTATCTGCAACAGTACAGGCATCTCGTGTCCAGTTCGTGGGTTCGTGGGTTCGTGGGTTCGTCTCCTTGTTTGGGTCTGGCATCGCCCGGTCTTGTGGAGAGAGAGACTACCGTCTGGAGAGAACAGTCCACCGCCCCGAAAGACGGAGCAGACTAATTGTTGCATTGTAATTACTTGATGCTCTCTGTGAGTGATGCCACGCTCAAACTGGTCAGGTTGGCCATGGTGTTGCGTTCTACTTGGTAGTCCACGTGTATACCATTCACAACCCAAACTAAACCCTCGTCGACCGAGAATGGCCCTGTCGCCCGCGCCTGGATCCCCTCGTCAGCTTGGATCGTCACATCGCACTCGACCTGTCCTCGGACCCCCAAGAACGCCGGTGTACGATGTACCAGGTGTGGTGTGCCATTCTAGAGTTTGGCCTTTGCTGGCTTCCGCCTTGCGTCTACTCGCACATCCATCTCTTCTTTTCCTTAACCGTCGCTCATGTGCTCGATATTAACGCATATACGCCACTCACCCTCCAAGGGGCGCAAGAGATGACGTCCCAAAGCCAATATTCGATTCCAACCGAATTTGCCCAGCATATTGCCCACACCTCGAATCTCATCCCATCCATCCGTACTGCGTAATCCCACATTGATACACACATTACGCAGAAGACGCAAGGCCAAGAACGCCACAGATAGCATGCGACAGGCAGCCCGTCGACGAACGGGGTCCTCTCCCCTCTCCCCCCTCCCCCCCTTCAACTGGGATGGCCTGTCATATTGCCCATCCTTGCCCAGATCTGCCCGTCAAGAAGACGAGGGAGGGAGGGGTGCGGTGCGAAGCGGAGCGGAGCAATAACTGCGTCGACTGGCTCATTACAGATGAGCGTGCCTGACTGATCCTTGGGTCCTGGGGTCGTCGCCTCTCTCCCGCTCCGTCTCCCTTTTGTGCTGTAATATTCCATCGTCAACGGATTGCCAAACCTGGCTTGTCCTTCTGGTGGTGCGCGCAATCGATCCGCCTCGTCGCTGGATAGGAACACCGAGTCCTTGCACGACCTCCTCAGTCCGTCTGGATCTGCCAATTCTATCTTCCTTCATAAAGAGGCCTTGCTGTCCCCCCTCCCGTCCCATCTTGCTGTGTCTGGCCTGGCATCCCCCTCTCCCTTTCTCCCCTTCTTCAACCACTTCGGGTCTCATTCCCGTGAAGCATTTCTTTTTTTCCCGTGTGTGTGTGTGTGTGTGTGTGTGTGTGTGACGGGCATCTCCAGTCTGTCCCTCCACATCCCAACACTCAGTCTTGAGTGATACCCAGCCATCGCGACAACCACACACCCGTCAACCATGGCTACCCAAGACGGAAAGGTCCTCGAGGCCGACGAAAAGGCCACCGGCAGCCTTCCCGGCTACGACAGCGGCAGCAACAACGATGCTGGCCGCGGCGAGGTCAGCGAGGACAGCTGGGCGACCAGGAACGGGCTGAACCTCAAGTCCTTCACCAAGAAGGACTACGGACGCGGCGTCGTCGAGCTCGACCGCGCCATGAGCAAGCGCCACCTGCACATGATTGCCATTGGCGGTTCCATCGGTGCTGGTTTCTTCGTCGGTTCCGGCGGTGCCCTCAGCAAGGGTGTAAGTTGTTCCCATTTGCTTCGATTGCTTTCGAAAGTGTTTTTTTCCGTCGACTGTCGTCGCTGACGAGAGAAACTCCAGGGTCCCGGTTCTCTCTTTATCGATTTCTTCCTCGTCGGCATCATGATGTTCAACGTCGGTAAGTTGTAGCGTCTCCTCGTCGGTACACCAAAACAACAACATCCAAATCTGACCCGGTCCAGTGTACGCCCTCGGTGAGCTCGCCGTCTTGTATCCCGTCTCTGGTGGTTTCTACACCTACTCGACCCGCTTCATCGACCCTTCCTGGGGTTTCGCCATGGGCTGGAACTACGTCTTCCAATGGGCCATTGTCCTGCCGCTCGAACTCACCGTCTCCGGTCTCGTCATCCAGTACTGGGACGAGCACACGAGCGTCGCCGTGTGGATCGTCGTCTTCCTCGTGGCCATCCTCGTCATCAACATCTTCGGTTCCATCGGCTACGCCGAGGAGGAGTTCTGGTCGTCGTGCCTGAAGCTCGGCGCGACCATCGTCTTCATGATCATCTGCTTCGTCCTCGTCCTCGGCGGCGGTCCCGCCAGCGGCCGCTACAACACCTACCAGGGCGCCAAGCTGTGGTACGACCCGGGCGCCTTCCGCCACGGCTTCAAGGGTTTCTGCTCCGTCTTCGTCACGGCCGCCTTCTCCTTCTCCGGCACCGAGATCGTCGGTCTCGCCGCCGCCGAGGCCAAGAACCCCGTCAAGTCGCTCCCCGGCGCCATCAAGCAGGTGTTTTGGCGCATCACCCTCTTCTACATCCTCGGTCTCTTCTTCGTCGGTCTCCTCATCCCCTCCGACGACCCCGCGCTGCTGTCCGAGTCGGCCTACTCCGACGTCAAGGCGTCCCCCTTTGTGCTCGTCGGCAAGTACGCCGGCCTCGTCGGCTTCGACCACTTCATGAACATCGTCATCCTCGTTTCCGTCCTGTCCATTGGCGTGTCCGGCGTCTACGGCGGATCGCGTACCTTGACCGCCCTCGCGCAGCAGGGCTACGCCCCAAAGATCTTCACCTACATTGACCGCTCCGGCCGTCCCCTCCCCTCCGTCTTGGCCATCATCGTTTTCGCCCCCCTGGCCTTCATCAACCTGACCGCCTCCGGCCCCGTCGTCTTCGACTGGCTGCTGGCGCTCTCGGGTCTCGCCGCCGTCTTCACCTGGGCCTCTATTTGCGTGGCGCACATCCGCTTCCGCAAGGCCTGGGCGTACCACGGCCACACCATCGACGAGATCCCCTTCAGGGCCATCGGCGGCACCACGGGGTCCTGGATCGGTCTCTTCCTCTGCTTCGTCGTGCTCGCTGCTCAGGTATGTTGTCTCCCCTCCCCTTACCCGCCGCTCGGCGAGATGAGACAGCTAACATGGTCAACCAGTTCTTCACGGCCATCGCCCCTCCCGGCACCGACAAGCTCAACGGCGCCGAAGGCTTCTTCAAGTCGTACCTCGCCCTCCCCGTCGTCATCGTCTTCTGGGTCGGTGGTTTCTTCTGGAAGCGCACCGGGTGGCTGCGCACCTCCCAGATGGACGTCGACTCTGGCCGTCGTGAGCTCGACTGGGATGAGATCAACGCCTACCGCGCCCGCGTCGCTGCCATGCCCCCGTGGAAGCGTGCGCTCAGCCACGTCTGGTAAGCGCGGCGGTTGTGTGTGTGTATGTGTGTATGTGAATGTCCCGTTTGGGGGGAAACGAAGCAGAAGAAATTGAGAGCAGATGTCCTTTGAGACTCTACGAGGCATATGGCATTTTGTCAGTTCAGTTTACGATGTAATGCAGAGACCGGCGTCACTTGACGGGAGGAGTCTGGGACGGAAAGTCTCGGAAGGCTAGTAATTCGTTAGCAAGATCAAGATACCACGAGTGTTAACTTTTTTTACCCACCATTGTTTGCCCGTGCCTGGAGCATTTGAAGATGCGTAGAAGTGAGTGTTGTCTGCCAGCCAGCCTGACCATGACACCGTGGAGCCAGTTGTAACCATGAAGCAAGATGGGGACGGGAGAGGGCCTGGCGTGCCTGGTCTTATATCATGTCCGCACCTCCTCCCCAAGACAAGCCAAGCGACGTCTGCTTATCTATGCGGACAGTCCACCAGCAGTTCGCCGTGCCGTTGTCGGTAGCTGCAGCTGCATAGGCTAGAAGGATAATCAAACTTGGGAGCCAGGGCCTCCACGAATGGGACGCTTCCGCCACGCTTGGGAGTTCTTGGGGGTTTCTGGGGGAATAGCTTGGGGGTTTTGTGACTTGTTAACTTGTGCCGCGAGATAACAGCTCTGTCCAGAAATAGAAGGTGGCAGGGATGGGATGGATGGGCTGTGATGGGCTGTTGAAGACGGTTGGCTGCCTCTCTGTTCGATAGTATCTCAGCATCGAGGGTAGATTGCGGTCTAGCCAGATTGAGTGCTTCCCGCCACGCTGGCGACTGCAGAGACAAGGACCCCGAGAGGTTTGAAGTCGCTGAGTAGGATCTCGAACCCTCGAGGGTCTGGGGGCGCGTTTGCGGGGGATGGAGATTAGGAGGCGTCGGTGGTTGGCGTTTGGCGTCTTGGGAGATGTCGGCGCTCGAGCCGAAGAGAGTGATGTGAGAGATGGACAAGCCGATGGATGACAAGCTGTCAGTATATAGGCCGATATCGCTGTGCCGTCTGGATCATCATCCTCTGTCTTCTGGCATAGTCTTGTTGCTCCTGGTCGTGAGCCCGAATCGAGCATCTCCGGTCATGGGTTTGGTGTTTTCCTCTGTACGAACTAGATGTGACCGACGATAGGCCCCAGCTACAGTCTGACCATCGATACCTAAGGTAGACAGCCTTCACTCTTGCTGCAACTGAAAAAGCAACATGTCTGCAATCGGACAAAAAGAGCATCCCTTCTCACTCGTCATTCCCCAAGATCTGGGCCAAGATCTGGGAGCGTCCCATGCTTAAAGCAATTCTGCTGCACACAATTCAAGCTTCATTTAGCGTTTAGCGTGACAGGGTGTCAAAGACGCCCACGCGTTGGTGAAGCGGCGCCCTTTCAGTGACCCCAGACCCCTAAACGCCCCATTTCATCTGTCAATTCGGCGCCCTGTGGCGGCCCTCCTCCACAAACGCCCCGCTGATTCCCACTGTTCCCTCTATATTATTTCCTTTCCGAACGCGCCAGGGATTTCCTCTTACGCTCGTCTTCTTCCCATCGTGACACACCGGTTCCACCCTCACGATGTCAAGACGATGCTCCTTGCCTCATTGCTCCGTGTCGTTCACGAACATGCGCAGCAAACCCTGGATCGCACGTCGTTTGGGTACATATTAATTACTGGCCTTCTCCGTCCCCAGAGACGTGTTCCACGTGGTGGTCCACTCTCGCAGGGAATATATAGTACGCCAGCTGCCCGCTTCATGCATCAAGGAGTTCGACAAAGGCGAAGCGACATTGTTGCTGCACCTGCTGTTGGACAAGTCACACGCGGCAATAGTAGGGCGTCGCCCTACTGAGACACGATTGCTTTGATGCGTTTCTCGTTCTGACTGGGCATTTGGTGTCCACAGATGACGAGTGGGAATAAGACATGGCAGGTACATCCAGGCAGAGCTACCCTTCTCCCACGTACATGCTCGTTTTCAATTATGGGGAGAGACTCCGACGAATGACTGAACTGCGCTTGGCTCGACTTGAAAATTGAACGATTTGGGACGATCTGGAGCGATTTGACAAACCCAATCATGAGATCCATCATTGCTCAGCTTCATGAACCAGATGCAGACAAGACCCATCTCAGGCTCTGCCGAAATTGTTGACATCCGGATAGATACTGTGGGTGTGACTGATCGTGGTATTCGTGGTGGTCTGGTGGTGATGTCTATGGAAGGAGTTGCTGGCTAGAGGCTGGAGATCGAGGGGAGCCTAAGAGGCCTAGGGTCACGTGACCCACCCCCTCAACAGATACAACATACTGGCTGAGCGAGACATTATTTGAATTTTACATGACTGACCTATGGCTTTGCAGCTGCGCTTACTTTAGCATACTATTCACGATTCACGTTGGATAGTAGCAATCCTTATTGTCAATATCAGCCCGACAGCCACCGCTCGGCCAGTGGGGTCAGCTTAGCCGCAGAGCGCCGTCGAGTTTTACGTTGTGGCGCAGAACTCAGCCACGCACTCATCTCCTCCCCAGGTACCTCATTCAGTCCATCAGCAAACAGGCCATCGTCATCTCACTTTCATTTCACTCTGCCATAACCACATTTACTATCCAAGGCAACCCCTCACTCCAAACTGGGGTTCCGCTCTTTCGACCGATATCGATCGATTGCCCTGCCTGACATCTTCCTGACATGGACCCGCCATCGAGGAAGACAACCCCCTTGCCTGACCATCACCATCAAACCGACGACGACAAGCAACTGGGTGATGACCAACCCGGTTTGCCAGAGTCTCAAAGATCCATAGCTCCTTATACCGGACTTCCTGGAGCTTCTGATTCAACTGCCGACCTAGAACGAGCGGGCGACCCCGAAATCACAACCCATGATACGACCCCAGCAATCATGCCCAACGATGCAGCCATGTCTGCCGAAGGCAGTGTCGATTTGACTAGCTCCAGGAACTCTGCCGGTCAACATCAGACACAGGCATCTCCACTCGCGACCAGCGTTAAAGAAGAGACGTCACCAGATCCAGACGCCGACAATGGCTCCGTCCCATCAGATGATGATGCCGAAAGCGAACCTCCTACCAGAGCGATCCAGAGGGCCATGGTCGACAGCGTCATGTCGTCTTTCATGAGCTGGCTGGATGTGAAGCTTAAAGTGAAAGAGGAGGACGAAGACTTGCAGGAGGTCGAGTCTCTTGGTCTCCTGTCCTCATTCGCACCCGAGAGCGCACCCGAGAGCAATGTCTTGCTTTCTTCAGACTTGGACGACACATGGCACCCTGCCGTGGGCTCCAGCCGTTCCGTCATCCCCGGCCATGAAGAGTCGCATTTCGACAAAGTAGAAGACTCGTCGCCCCCAACAGAAACGTCCAAGAGCCCTGCTCTGGATGTTCGTAGGGGTCCGTCATCATATGGGTCAGCACCTCCAGGACTGAGCGTCAAGACAGACGACGAATCTACCGTCGAAACCGGTCTGCCCGCTCGTCGCAGCGACGGCCTCCCATTGTCTTTGGGAAGTTTGCAGCCTATACCCAACGTGCCGCTGCGCGCAGCCCCAAAACGAGACTTCCCAGGTTCTCAGTCGTCCTTCTCGTCGGTTCCAAATGAAACTCCCAAGCGCATGTTACTCACCAGCCCAGACAAGAAAAGCAACAAGAAACTCGGATCTGCCACTCCCTCGGGCCCGCCTCGTGCAGATGCAGTTCCAGCGCGGTCGTGGAGATCGTGGTTCCAAGGCGCCGTTTCGGTCCCGCCGCCGCCGCCAGCGCCAGCAGCAGCATCTTCCAGACCATCAGAGTTCCATGTCTCGGAATCCTTACAAGAGTTGAGCAATGTGCAGGCAACTCCTGGTGAAGTTGCGAACAAGCTGGACGCAAGCATGTCTCAGAGCGAGGCATTTTTCAGCAGCGAGCAACAAGTACAGCCGGGTAGCTTCGCTCGTGATTCTCCCCCAGCTCCTCGGAGATTGACGTCGGCCGTGTCCTCAACGTCGCAGGTTGCTGCGCCCAGAAAGGGTAGACTGCTTCGTCTCGGCGGTGGACCGCGTCGTGAAGAGGCGGAAGAAGAAGAGCGACGCCTCGAGTCTCCTCGGCGAAATAGGCTCGGCTCCAGCATCGAAAGTCCTACAGAGGGTTCAGGGCCGGCACCCCTGAGGCGCGGCAAGTTGCCGGAAGATATCGAGGAACCGCCCTTGGCTCCGGGGCCGACGCCGTCTGTCAGTGAAGCGTACACGGCGCCTAGGAAACGTGGCATCCGGAGCGTTGCTGCTTCTGCAGGGTCTCTGAGAACGGCACCAGCGGGCAGAAGCTACGCGCCGAAGCGTGATAGGCCAAACGATGGAGGCCAGCTGGATGGGAGTCAAGACGACTTCCTTGAAGATGGGCCAAATAGGGCACCGCGGTCCAAATTGCCGAGGGTTCACGAGGAAATCAGCGGCGCAAAGTTGGCGTGTCCATTCTTCAAGCACAACCCAAGAAAGCACAAGAACAAGAGGCCTTGCTGCGGTCCCGGCTGGGACCATGTTCACCGCATCAAGTACGTCATGTCTTCATCTCGCGATACACCTTGCTGACTAGGACCAGGGAGCACATTTACCGCAAACATTCCCTCCCAAAGTTTTCGTGCCCGCGCTGCTCCCAGCCGTTTGAGACACAAGCAGATCTCCAAGCCCACGCCCGATCGCAGACGCCGTGCGAAGTATGCGAGCCGGAGGCCGTGGACGGCATCACCCAAGACCAAGAGAAGAAACTGCGCTCGCGCAAGAAGACCAGCGGAAAGGAACTCACCGAGGCCGAAAAGTGGAAGCAAGTTTACGCCATAATATTTCCCGACGTGAGGGAAAGGGAAATCCCGTCGCCTTGTACGTGTTCGAACTCGACGAGCTCGGATGGCAATAAACTGACGCCCCAACAGACTACAACACGGGAGACGCGCAGGCTACGCTCGGCGGGTACGAAGACTACCTGCGCCGCGAACTGCCCACGCTGGTTCGTCGACAGTTGGAGCGGGAAGTCGAGCGGGAACTGAGCTTCGTCGAGGAGGGGATGAAGCAAAAGGTCATTGAAATCGCGCGGAATCTGCAGCTGACGCTGTTCAGGGGGTATCAACAGCTCGAGAGCCGGGAGAAATGCGTCGACCAAGACGCTTCGCCCAGCGCTGGGTATGGCTCGATGGCAGAAACCGCCGGATCGTCGTCCTTTGCGACGGCCGACACGTCCCCATCCACGCTCACTACTCAGGGGACGACGCCGGAGATGCCCGATCCGCTGGATATTCTGTGCGAAGATCCAGCGATGCCGGATTTCGACTTTGGCTTCTTGTCAGAATCTGCGGGGGCGCAAGCCCGTGACCCCACGAAAGGACTCGATCCGGCCGTTGTTTTCGGCAATCTCCACGATGGCGAGGAGCAGCCGACGGTTCATCCCATGCAAGTCTTTGGAGGTGGGCAGAGCGGAGTTGAATACTACGACACGGACGAGTATTACGCCAGGCTGGCTAGATCTCAAATGATGAAGTAAGTTCACGAACGCGGCATGAGTTCATAGCATCACGGCGTTTGTACGTATTTTTATGAGATACCCGTCTTTGAGAGACCCTTTACTTCTTCTGTGCGACTAAACGTATACACATAAAAGAGCAATAGTCCAGCGAGTACGACGTGTTGGAGCGACTGGCGGACTGGAAAGGCAAAGCATGCATGACAACAGCAGAGATCAGGGATTACTGCCGATGGCAGTCTAGCATCATCTACACTTGACAAATGTCACAAGGACCAAATCTCCGGTTGTGTATTCATACCTTACCAAAACACGCTTTCATACCAATACAGCACCACACGTTCTCACTACCTCGGCAATCTCTGCCAACCCGTCTTCAACGCCCCCTTGGGAGTAAACCGAGGAAACGGATGCGCCTCCGTGTTGAAAACAACTTCCGTCAGCGGCATATAATCCACTGGAGAGAACAACAAGTACAAGTACTTGAGAGTCTCCGCCTGCGTGGTCAACGTCAGCACCATCCACCATCTCCACGGCAGTCCAAGAGGAAACCTACCAGCCAAAAGCTCTCCATGTTATCCCGCGTCGCCGGCGGCACCGTCCGGACGTCGCCGAGACTCGTGTACCCTTCCCCGTCGGGCGCAAGAGCGTGTTTCCGGAACGACTGGAAGATGTTCCAGCCCCGTTCGCGGTACACGGCGTCGCCGGTGATGCGGTACATCATGAACAGGCTCTCCACCGTTTCCGGCCGCTGGAGGTTGTGGGCGTCGAGCGGCTTGATGGTGAAGTCTTGCTTCCACTCTGAGAGGGCTGTAAAAACCCACACCTCCGGCGTCAGCATCCGGGCATTCGGACCTGGTTTTGTGGTTCAGAAAAGAGGGGAAAGCATACCGCTGCTCGGTTTCCTGTGCGCCTTGTCGCCGGGCCTGGTCTGCAGGTCGGCGTCCGTGGTGTTGAACCAGGTGATTTCCGGGGCCAGGCCGGTGTCGGTCACGGCGTACATGCCCCAGCAGGTGTTCATGAGGTCGACGGCGAGCTGTATCTCGTCTTCGTGGCGGCTGGTCCACCCTGGGCCACGGCGTGCTTCTGATAATGGGCGTCCTTGGGTCGTCTGTGTAAGACGTTAGCTGGCTGTGAGACGAGGTATGCCGGGGTCAACTTACCGCCATCGCGATGGTTCCAGGCAGAAAGCAAACGAGGTGGTCCATCTTGGGCGATAGTCCCCCGCCCACGCCACTCGGGAGTTCTGCAACGTACTTGAGGGCGGCGTTGCGCGTCGTCGTCACCAAATGAGTCTGGATGCCATCCAGGGCGTCCTCCCACATGTCTCGGTAGATGGTCTCCCCAGTCTGAAAGTATTGCTTGATCAGATACTCTGCGCTGCGTCAGTTTTGACACGGCATTTTGTCGGTCTACTTACCGTAATACGAGTCGCCTCGACTGCCCAGCCGAATCTCCCGTGTCGTGAACCGCCCGTGACTCGGGTGCACAAATATCGGCAGTAACCCGCCCTCCATCTTCTGATCATCGAGTACTCTCATGACGTGCTCTGCCTTTTGCCAATACACGTTGTTGCCGGTGATGTGCGAGAGGTACTTCATCTCCAGTTGAACGGTCGCAGCCTCGGCCGTGGAAGAGGAACCGCCGTCGGCGTGAGAGACGATGCCCTCTCGCCTGCCAACGTTGACGCTGGCGTACGGAATCCCCGACTCGGACTCAAAGGCAACCAGCAACCTGTCTGCCAGGTCGACGGCCTTGGAGAGGTAGACGGAGTCGCGTCTCGAAGCGACTCCGGGGAGCTTCGTGGAGAGGTAGTGCGCGGAGAGGAGACCGCCCAGCATGCGGATGGTGGTCTCGAAGGTGTTGACGTCCTGGTCCTGGTCCCAGGTCAGGCTGCGGTGCAACCACCTGCGCGCTTCGGCGAGCGGTTCGGTCAGGTTCATGAGCATCATGGTGTCGAGGCTGTCGACAATGATCCAGCCCAGTCCCTCGGGCGACATGTTGGAACCCTTCTTGGACAGCGGATGGAAGACGTCGTTCCCTGAAGCCATTTGTCAGTAGAGGGGCAAGAGACTCAAGACGGAGAAGCTCACCCCAGGCGTACTTGGAGTATGCGTTCCAGCTCGTCACGAAAGCATCCTTGACGTTTTCTCGGCGCTCGTCCCAGTCTGCGAATCCAGACTGAGGGGTGTGATGAGCATGGCCAAGGGCATCATGGTCTGACAGGTAGCCAGCCAGGACCACGCCTGCAAGTCCCGCAAGAGACAGAAACATGACGGCGTTGCGTATTCTTCTGCGCAAGCTGGGTTTTCTGGCGTGAAGCGAGCGCCTGGCTCTTCGTACGTCGTCGCCGATGGAATCCGCTGTTTTCGAATGAGACTCTGTTGACGAGCTCCGTCCTCGCCTGCTTGGAGAGAGTCCCATCGTTGGTGTATGTATGTTGTCGGTGTATCTCGACTCAATGGCGCCGGCGGAATCCAACTTCCAAAGGAGGAGCAAAGACAATCATATGAAATAGGTCGAACGGAGTATCACCGTCTTCATGACCTCGACCTAAGCGCTTGCCCAGGCGGCCAACATGCCCATGGGGATCCCTCCGATGGATGACACCCTCGGCGGTAAAGACGTTTCCAATCTGGCACCCATGCCTTCGCGGCCTTGGTGTTGTGACCGTTCGGAAAGCGTACCCGTTCGGCGCTTCCACCTAATCAAGACTACGCGTTGGAGGTTGAGCTCGCACTTTGACAGTGCAAGTTGCAATACGTCACGTCATTGGGCACCGAGGGGCTGGAAGCGAAGGCGTGACGACCTATTCAAGTCAATATCACGTAGGAGAATGTACCCTCGCAACTCTATTCGTCTGCGGCCCGCAGGAGTGTCTGTTGGTTTGCCCTTTTTGCCTCTCTTTTCTCCCGCGCGCTACGGTCACGATCGACGGTTGTTGACGTTGATTGGCGGAGCTGCGTTGGGCATCGCATGATGTTGGTGCAAGGTCTTTGTAAAGGCCAGGGCCGGGAGCTGTACCCATGGCTTGGCTGGTATTATGGACGGTTTGCTCTCGACGCCAGCACACGAGATACCTTGCGAGAGTTGCGATGCAGCCAACGAGGCAGAAGAAAGTGGCAAATGGGGAGGACTGGCACGATGTCTTTGTAACGGCAGACGTAGCATGACATGCCCAACTCTTGGGAGTCTTTTCTTGGTTAGGAGTTTGGCGGCTGAGGACGACATTTGTTGAAGTGTTGGCTGGAATCCTGCTATTTTCCGTTTCTCCAGTTCAACTACTACTTCGGAAACCCTCATGGTTATCGTTTCTACACCAAACTGCAGTCAGTATCTGACCCAGTTGGGCCTGTTCGACTTGATCGAAAATGGAAGAGCCATATCCCGCCGAGACAGACAAGTCCGGTACCATCACATCCTTCATCGCACTCCCTACACCCTTTACTCCGCCATCGAGTTGCTCAACCGTCTTCCGTCTCAACGGCGTCAGTCTCGTGGCGTACGACCCCGGGTTCGGTATCGACATCGACACGAGAGTCAGATGCGCCCCGGGAGCAGTCACGACGTGGTGGGAACAAGGTCGACTCGGGTTCAACGATGGCGAAGGACACACGGCCGTCAGCATCGGGCCACTAGCCTGTCCCGATCGCTGGTCGACGGTTGCCTCGTCAGTCAAGGACGACATCAGCACCCTTGCCATGTGCTGTCCCCCGTGAGTCTTGTTCTATCTGGGCTGCAAGTCTTTCTCTCGCCTCGTCTTTTCTAACGCGTCTTCAGCGACTACACCTTGGCACACGGCATCAGCGGTTCTATTGCTGGAAATTGCCAGTCCAACGTCCTGACTGACGCCGTCTTGACCTTTGCGTCAACTCCCATTACAGACAGGCGAGCTTGGAGGATAACAGTGACCACCGTCGAGACGGCATCGTGGGTTGGTGCAATCGCGGTGGTGGGTTGGACTGCCGCAACATCCCGGACCGCAGCTGCCTCCATCACATCTGCCTCCATCTCCTCGACGGGCTTGGGTAGTGCGGATATCAAGAGAAAGACAACGACGACGGCGAACCAGGTTATTCCTGTGAACCCAGCATCCACCACGTCGCGGCCAACGTCTGCCAATGTGCCTACTTATACAAACCCAGGTCTTCCCCTAACTACGACTGTTGGCATTGGAGTAGGGGCTGGATTTGGCGTCATCGCACTCGCCGGGTTTGCCTTTTTCTCATGTTGGAAGAAACTGAAGCAGCACCGGAAACCGCGGGCCCCTCCTGTCTTCGAGACTCTGAATACACGACCGAGTCCCTTCGACCCAGACAAGTATGTCCATCCAGCGAGGACATACGAGCTCTATGGATATGATACAAGAAACACTGGTCCCACGGAGATGCCGGTACCCCGATACTATGCAGAGTTGGACTCTGGTACGCAAAGGTCGAGGTAATCTGCCCAGGTTGGGCCGCTGTTTGATCTGAGCTACAGCATCTGACGGACCAGGGCGTTGTTTCGGTTGGCAAGGTGTCTTGGAGTCACTGTGTTCTTGCGAACAGAAGCACATCTTGCTACACTCGCTTTGCTTGATGGGTCTGTGGTGTTGTATGTAAGTAATAGAGGCTTGGGAGAGTTGTATAATAGACCAGTCACCAGAGTCAGAGATCGATATCGATACCTTCATCGAGCACAGCTTTCCGTATGAAATGGAATGACACTTTTGACAGACCGTTAAACTACGGTTCCATGTGCGTGAGAAACCAACTGCAGTAGAAAGGAAGAATTATTTGCGATAAACAACTACGCTATAAACTGACAATTTTATCGGATATCATCAAGACTCGCTAATTATCCCACATCTCTCTCAACATTGACAAAGAAGATTGTCTGCGCCACGGCAAGCTTTTCATAAAAAGGTCCGGTTTCCAAAAACGCCATCGTCATGAGACCAAACACACACATCATCATCACACTCCCAACTTGGCCCCAGCCGTGGTACTGGCAGGACTCACGATGCCGATCCTGCTCATCCTGCTCAGAACGCTCACGGCCTTTCTCCGAATTTTAAACGTGCTCTCTTCCGCGACAACGGGCGTCGTCGCGGCGGGCGTCGGGCCCGGGCCCGTGGACGCGGTTATCGGACTCACCGCGTCCTCGACCTCGCTCCCCCCCCGCCGGCCGTCCCGCTCGCGGTCCTCGGCCTCCTCGTCGCTGCGACTGCTGCCGGTCGTCATGCTCTCCATGCTGCTGCTGGCCTCGTGCGTCACCGCCAGCGTCAGCGTCGGACGGCGCAGGTCTTCCAGCTCGACGGGCAGCCTTCTTGCGGTGGTGGTGGTGGTGTTGGTGGTGGAGGAGAGGTGGTACTCCTCGCCCACCCTCGTGCCCGTCGGCGTTTCCGCAATGGAGTCCATGAACGGTTGCTGCTGCTGCTGCTGCTGCTGCTGCGTCTCCTGCGTCTGCTTCTCCTGCTGCGACAGTCTCTGCGAAGAACTGCGATACACATCCCCAGAACCCGACGAACTCCCGCTCGCGTTGCTCAGCGTCCGCTCGGCCGTCTTCTGCGCCGCGCCCGTCGTCAGTCTCCGGAAACTCCGGCTCCACGCGGGCCGCCGCGCCCTGGGCGACGAGAAGACGTCGGAAATAGTCCGCCGCTTCGCGTCGCGCATCTTGCGGGCCGCGAGCTCGACCTGCTCGGCCATGGTCGGGTGCGCCACGACCTCCTCCATGGACACGGCCACGCCGTGCGAACCGGGGATGCCCAGTTTCGGCAGCCGGAGCGTCAGCGCGCGCGCGAGCTGCGCGGCGGGGATCATGCTGCCCCAGAGGTCGTAAAAGGCCGCGTGCGGGAGGTGGTCCTCGGGCACGCCCAGCGAGCGCGGGTCGAGGACGTCGGTCCACGTGTCGAGGATGGTGGTTTGCAGGGCGGCGCGGTGCTCGCTGGACAGGGCGGCGCCGACGGACGACGTCGCGGGCGTGGTCATGTCGAGTTGCGGCAGCGGGATCTGCGGCGTGACGGCGGCGTAGTCGGACGTGGAGGGGATGAGCGGGTGCAGCATCGACACGGAGGTGAGCAGCTCGACGGTCGAGCAGAGGGCGCGGAGGGCCTCGCTGGCGAACATGTTGGGGATGCGGTTCTCGCAAAAGGACACGGAGATCTCGGCGGCGCTGGAGTTGTCCTGCGTCGAGACGACGTGCAGGTCGAAGACGTCCTTGCTGGCGGGCTCGAGGATGCCGAAGCGGCACTTGACGGCGCCGAGGTTGAAGGCGGCGGCGGCGGCGGAGGTCTCCCTGGCCGCGTCCTGGTGGCGGTGCTCGACGACGGTGCTGAAGCGCGTCCAGTACGGCAGCTTGGTGCACTTCTCGACGACGTCGAGCCAGCCCGTGTTCTCAAAGGGTATGCCCGTGACGCGCTGGCCGTGGACGTACTTGAGGAGCTCGAGGGGGCTGCTGAGCGTCTCGGCGAAGCGGACCCGCACCGGGATGGCGTTGGATACGGGGCCGAGGATGCCGGACACGTCGGAGCCGTCGGCGAGGCGGAGGTGGCGGCCCTCGACGACCTCGCCGAAGAGCACGTCGCCCGAGCCCGAGAGGTTGGCGAGGACCATGGCCCAGGCGGACTTTACCACCGTGTCAAAGGAGATGCCGAGGTTGGCGAGGGACATGACGGCCACCTTTGACGAGATGGTCTTGACGTTGTCGCTCAGCGTCGGCGGCTTGGTGTGGGCGACGACCTGCGTCATCCTCGCGCCGTCGAGGAGCGACGTCCAGTGGTCGAGGGCGCCGGCGACGTGGGAGAGCTGGGCGGACCGGACAAAGTCGCAGTAGGTGGCCCGCCGAGGAGGACACGAGGGGGCCATGTAGATGCTCTTGAGGTGCTGGAGGAGCAGCGAGACGGACGCGTCGTCGTACTGGGCTCCCGAGAGGCGCATGACGAGACTCGACTGCTTGCCGGCGTCGACGAAGAAGAACTTGGTGACGGGCGACTCGAGCGAGAAGGACGCCGCCTGGTCCCGCTTGACGATCTTGTCCGTCATGTTGGCCACCCTCCACGTCGGGACCTCGATCCTCTTGAAGTCGGGCACGAAGTTCCTGAGGGCGACCTGGTACACGCGCCGCTCGTGGGTGACGAAGACGGTCCTCAGGATGGGGTGGATCTTGGCGAGGCAGAAGCAGACGGCCTCCAGCTTCTTGGACTGGACGGGGCCGACAAAGTTGAAGGTGAAGTAGCTGAGACTGGACCCTCCCTTCAGCAGGCCCGTCTCGAGGAACTTGAGCTGCACTGCGGACGCCTCGGCAACGTCGTGGATGGCCTCGCGCGCGAGACCGAGCTTGGGCACGATGACGTCGTTGATGAAGCGCTCCTCGAAGAACATGTCCGAGGCGGAGGCGGAACCGACAGAGGGCGCGCTCGACTGGGAGTCGGTGGTCGTCGTCGTGTCGACGAGGGCGAACTCGGCGCTCAGGGTGATGCCCTGGCAGAGGTCGGTGAGGGTCGAGCCGCGGAGGACGTCCGGCAGGGCGATGATGAGACCCTGCTTCCGACACTCCACCACCAGCTGGGCGGCCAGGAAGGCCTCGCCGCCGAGGGAGACGAAGCTCTGGTTGCCGCGGATCGTGGTCGCGTCCACGCCGAGGAGATGGGCCCAGAGCGAACGCATACGCTCCTCGACGTGCGTCAAGGGGAGGGGCTTGATGCCGACGGACCGCACCTCGTCGGGCGACGGGACCGACGAGAGGGCCAGGAGCTGCTCCTTGGACAGCCAGCCGGCCATCTTCTGGAGCTTGCGGCGGTTGACCTTGAGCGACGGGGTCACGGGGAGATGCCTCACGGGGACGAAGAGCGTCGGCAGCATGTGCGCGGGGAGCCCGGTGCCGACGGACGACTCGATGAGCTTCTTGGCGATGTAGGTGCGCTCCCTCGTCGTGACGGTGATCCTGTTAAGGTCCTCGGAACCGTCAAACAGCTTCTCGCCAAACTCGACAAAGGCGGCCAGCGCGGGCTGCGCGTCGCGGGTGATGACCGAGTTGATGGCGACGTCGATGCCCTGGCCCAGGCACCGCCTCAGCTTCTGCTCGACCTTGGCCACGGGGATGACGTGGCCGTCGAACTCGACGTCGTCGCGGCCGCTCGACACGAAGTCGAGCATGCCGTCGTCCATGTAGCGGACGCGGTGGCCCGTCTTGAAGTATCGCATCTTGGGCCGTCCGTCCTCGAGCGACAGCAGTTCCGAGTCCTGCGGCATCTGCGCCAGGCTCTGGCCCGGGACGAAGCGGTGCGCCAGCGTCGGGCTCTCGATGATGAGCTCGCCGACGGCGCCGACGGGCACGAGCTTGCGGTGGTCGTCCGGGTTGACGATCCAGAAGCGCCCGAGGAAGGGCCGGGCCACGCGGGAGAGGTCCTCGGGCCGGCCGACCTCGAGCACGGAGATGCCGAGGGGGCAGATGTCCGGGGCGCCGTAGGCCAGGAGGACCGTCGTCTTGGCGAGCCACGGCGCGCACGTGTCCTCGTCGAGGCGCCGCGTGCGGAAGCAGACGGTCCGCAGGCTGGGGACCGCGGCGGGCGTCATCTTGCGGGCCAGGACGGGCGTCATGTAGCTCCAGTTGACGTCCATCCTGCTGGCGGCGCCGACGATGTCGCTGGTCTTGTCGACGCTGGAGGGGATGCAGACGCAGCCGCCGTGGACCAGCGTCGACAGCAGCTCGACGAGGGCCGTGTCGACGTTGAAGGACGACAGCTGCAGCACGCGGCTGTCGGCGTCGAGGCCGAGGGCGAGGCCCTGGGTGACAAAGGCCGCCGACAGGGCCGCGTGGTGGAAGACGATGCCCTTGGCCTCCTTGCTGCGGGACGAGCCGGGATACAGGAGGATGCAGGCCGCGTCGTTGGGTGCGGCCATGGGCAGGGGGGCCTCGAGGGGGAAGTTGACGGACAAGAGGGTGTCGTCGACGACGATGACGCCGTCGACGGCCACCTCGAGATACTTCCAGCTCATGTCGGTGGCCACGACCATCTTGGGCTTCAGCTGACGGATAAAGACCTCGACGTTGGCCTTGTCCTCGGCGTCGATGGGCACGAAGCAGCCGCCGGCCCTGGATCCTGTTAGTCGAGGGGGGATATCCTTGAGCATGACGATCAGAGAGAAGACCTACGTGAGAATGGCCAGGATGCTGACCACCGCCCATCTGTTCTTGTCCAGAATCACCGGCACCGAGACACCAGGACGAACACCCCACTGCGCGAGATACGTCGCCAGTCGGGATACCGTACGTCCCAGCTCTCTATACGACAAATCACCGTCCCAGGCGCAGACGGCCTGGGCATCCGGGCGAAGCCTGGCCTGTTGCGAGATCAAGGCGTGGACGCAGCCGTGCGGCTCGCCGCCCACGCCCGTCTCCCAGTCGCTGATGGTCAGCTGCGCGTAGTCACGGTCCGTGAAGAGGTCGATGCCGCCGATGGAGCCGTCGACGACGCTGCCGACGATGGAGAGCACGGCGCGCCCAAACGTGTTTGTCAGGTTCTGCGCCTGCGTCGGCGTCATGACTCTGTGGGAGACGCCGGTGACGATCTGGCCGTTGACGAGGGTCAGGGAAAAGGTCACGTCAAAGTCGGGCGTGTTGAGCGCCTGGATACACGAGAGGCTCATCGGCGGGCGCGTGGAGCTGAACCTGCTCTTGAGCTCGTACGGTTCCTCCTGGTACGACAGACAGGTGTTGAAGAGCCTGTCCCCCTTGAGGCCGAGGGCGTGCTGGATCTCCGAGACGCAGACGTGCTGGTGAGGCCGGCAGGTGTACGTGTCGGCGTCGGCGGCCACGAGGACCTCGACGACGGTCTTGTAGTTGTCCAGTCCCATGGTGCACGTCGTCGTGTTCTCAAAGGCGCCGACGGCGGCGTGCAGGCCCTCGGGGGCGTTGTCTCCGTCGCGGCCCGAGGACCGGTAGCCGAAGCAGACCTGGCTGGCGCCGGTAAAGGCGCGCAGGACGAGGGCCCATGCCATGCGGACGACGGCGGACCTCGTGACGCCCTGCGTCCGGCAGTAGTCGTCGATCTGGGCCATGGGCAGGTCGACGTGGAAGCTGGTGTGCTGCATGTCCTGCTCGGCCATGGTCATCAGGCGCGGGAACAGGCAGGGTTGTGTCTCCCGGAGGCGTCCGACCCAGAAGTTGAGGCTGTTCTCGCGACGAGCCGAGGACACGTACTTGATGCAAGCGGCGTGGGAGGGTTCGGGCATCTTCAGGGGCGACTTGACGGAGCTGGAGTTGTACATCTTCTTCAGGTCGGACATGATGTTTTGCAGACTGAGGGCCTGTGGAGGATGGTTATGGTTAGCAATCTTTGGCTGTGCGGAAAAAGAAGACAAGCAACAGAACAGGGATCCCTCACATCACAAAGGGCATGGCTGATGTCGAGCCTCAGATAGGTCCCCGTCGACGACCGGCAGACAGACACCCTGTGGCGCGGGTTGTAAGGCGTCGCGCTCATGGGAGGCAAGGCGTTGAGGACGTCCACGGGCTCTGCGCCATCCTCGGCGTCGACGAAGAGCATCTCGGGCGAACACTTGCGGAGGACGACCTGGTCAAAGAGTCCGTTGTCGGAGATGCTGTCGATGAAGACGGTCCGCAGCGCCGGGTACCGGGCGACGATGTGCTGCCAGACGGAGCAGATCTGGGCCTGGTCGGCGAGGAGGCCGCTGGGCGACGAGAGCTCGTACACGGCGTGGTTGTGGCACGTCTCGAGGCTCTGGGTCTGGCTGACGAGGATCTCCTGCTGCAGGTCCGTGACGGGCAATATGTCTTCAATGTCCCTCGCGCTGGCGAGGCCCAGGGCGACGAGGCGGTCGGTGTGGAGCTTCGCGAGGCCCTCGTACGACGTCTCGAGCATCGGCACGTCCGAGAGGGTGAGCTCCTGTCCGCGGCACCGCAGCCTGCCGATGGCCTCGTGGAGGAGGTGCTCGTAGGCCTGGATCCACTCGGTGATCTTGTCCTGGTGCTTGCAGTTGCGGTTGTAGACGATCTGGACCGACGCGGCGCCGCGGTCGACCATGGCCGAGACCTCCAAGAGGGCGATCCTGCTGACGTTGGACCCAATGTCGGACGCGTTCGTGGCGAAGAGCCTGCCGGGGATGGTGAGCTGCTCGAGGACGCCCTTTTCTCGCTCCAGCTGCTGCACGGAACCGGCGTAGGTGAACATGATCTCGAACGGCCAGCCCTCGTTGCTGCGCGACGCCGCCTGGGGCCCAAAGTATCTCGAGGCGAAGTAGTTCCAGCCGCGGCGGGGAATCGACCGCCTGGTGTCCTTGGTCTTGCGCAGGATGTTGAGGAGGTCGTCGGCCGCGTCCACCTGGAGGGAGACTGGACACAGAGAGGTGAACCAACCCACCGTCTCCGTGATGTCGATGTCGGCACTCCAGGGCTCTCTGCCGTGTTCCTGGTTCCATACCACCGGCGTGCGGCGGTCGGTGAAGGTCTGGCCGAACGAGAGCATCAGGGCGGCCATGTAAATGTCCGACATGTCCGTCCTGAAAACCTGGTTGCATGCCGTGTGGAGGATGGAGGTGAGCTCCGGCGTGAGGGTGAAGCTCGCGACGGCGATCTCGCCGTACGTGTTGAGGGAATCCTGGAGCCCCCAGTAGTTGTAATCGCCGCCGGGCAGCTCGTATGGCACGGCGAGCTGGTCGGGATGGTTGCAAATGTACTTCTGCTGCATCTCGTTCCACTTCTGAAAGGGCATCGAACGCTCGGAAAACAAGGTGCCCTCCCTCAGGAGCTCGTCGAGGTCGTGGATGACGATGCGCCACGACATGATGTCCACGACGAGGTGGTGAGCCAGGAGGTAGACGAGCTGCTGGCCGTCGTGCGTGCGGAAGTGGTCGACGGCGAAGACTGGGCCGGCCTCGATGTCGATGCTGGTCTGCGTCTGGGCGATGATGCCGAGCACCTCCTCGGTCGTGCTCACCGAGTGATAGCGGAAGCCGTACGAGCCGTCGACTTGAGGCGCGATGCGCTGCGTCCAACCGTCGACGCCGGGGCGGAACCGAGCACGAAGCATGGAGTGGTGGCCGACGATGGCCGCGATGGCCGCGTGGATGTCGTCCAGCGTCGAGTTGTTCTTGACGCGGAGGAGGAGGCTCTGGTTGAAGCGGTAGCCCCCGTCGCCGGCGTTCCTCTGCTCGAGGCGACCGCCGATGCCCGTGTCAAAGTAGAGCTGCTGTATCGGCGACAGCCTGAAGCCCTCGGGCGACTCCTCGTCGTTCCAGGACGCCCTTCGGTGGTTCTTGCGGATGGCGAGGCCGGCCAGCTGGCCGAGCGACGAGCACCGGTGGACGTCTTCGGGCTTGACGGTGATGGACTGGGTGCGGCACTCGGCGACGAGCATCATGGCGGAGATGTCGTCGCCGCCGAGCTGGCCAAAGGAAAAGTTCATGCCGACCTGCTTCTGCGGGATCCTGAGGACGTTGCTGACCGTCTTCTGCACGAGGCGCTCCATCTCGGTCAGCGGCTCCTGGAAGAGGTCGTGGGACTCGAGGCCCGAGATCTGGTGGTACATGTCCTCGTTGATGTTCTGGATCCACGTCTGGAGCCGCCTCCGGTCGACGGAACCCTCACCGTCGGAAGGCATCTGGTCGAGCGCGATCCATGAGTTGGGGACGGAATAGGAGCTCTCGGCCGTCTCGAGAGCCAGGCGTACGGCGGCGATCTGGCTGCCGGCAAAGTGCATCTGCGACTGGGGGACGAGGCGGATGCTGGACAGGCTGGACTGGGAGACGCGGCCGGCGGCCAGCGTGACAAAGGCCACGAGCTTGCCCTCGAGGTAACCGGCCTTTGGCCTGACGATGGCGGCGGTCAGGATCTGGGGCGTGGACTCGATGAAGCGTTCGATCAGGAGCTGTGGTGGTTTCAAGGGCGCCACCTCGGCGCTGCCTCTGTTTCTGCTTCTTCTTCTTCTTCTGCTGCTGCTGCTGTCGTTGCTGCTCCCTCTGCTGCTGTGTGGTGGGTAGGATTCGCACGATGACCATGTCGAGTACTCGCCGCTGCTGCGTCTGGGACTTGAGCTGAAGACATCAGAAGGCGACGAAGGGCTGTGGTGGTCCTGGTCTTGGTCCGAGTCTCTGCCGCACGCGCACACGGCCGCGGCCTGACCGTACGGGGTGATGCAGGTTTGGAGTTCGGCCAAGGTGTGACAGCGGAGGATGTCGCTCGTCCTGACCGCGAGTCCGAGGCTCATGCACCTTTTTCTAAGTTCCACGGCGGTAGGTCTGTCGCCTCCGAGGTCTGCAAACGAGTCGAACAGGGCGATGCTGTTTTTTGGGATGCTCAGCACGGCGGCGGTGGCTGAGAGGAGCCGTTCCTCGACGGATTCCGTGTGTAAGGATGACATGGTGGTGTCGATCCTGGCGAGCAGCTTACTGCTGTCGTCGTGGTGGTTGTTGTCGTTGCTGACAGAGTTGGCCATGATGTGGGTGTAAGTGGTCCTGGCTGCGAACTGACTTGGTCTGAAGAAGAAGAAGACGAAGGTACTAGGAGAGGAGAGGCTGCAGAAACAGCGTCCGAGGGTATCTCAAAAAACACATAAAACACGAATAAAGAACTAGAACTAGGTACGACGGCCGGGTGCGGATGCGGATGCGCGTGGCCAGATAAACAGATCAGACGTCAGTCGGGCCCGTCTACCTCGAGGCGGACAGGACAGGACAGGACAGGACAGGACAGGGTAAAGGTAAAGTGAGGGTCAGAGATGCTCGGGTAGCGTTGGTCAGACGGGATGAACAGTATTAGTCGAGGTTGGGGGGGGGCGACGTGACGACTACGCTTCCGGGGGCCGTTTGCTAGTACGAGGCTCTTTGAAGAACCAACGAGATGTAAGACGGGCAGAGGTTGACCGTCACACAGGGAGGAAGATATGACCGAGAGGTTGAAGCAAGGACAAATGGATCTGAAAGGCAGACCGTCTGGCGAGGGATGGAGGGCGGTCATGTACAAGTAGTGAAGGGAAATAACCCAGAACGACTCGCAGCAAGGCAAGTTGCCATACCATGTACGGAGTACGCTTACAGATTGATGGCTCCAGTCATAATTCCCATGTCCATCTATTCATCCTCGACGTCTTTTGTCCTTACACTGGGGGGGGGGGGGGGGGGGGGGAGGGGGAGGGANNCGGGGGGGGGGGGGGGGGGGGGGGGAGCAAGAGTAAGGAAGTAAGAAGAGCATTGGGACGACTCCGAATCCATGTCAGTCTGTACAAGCCTTGCTCACCTCACGTTGCCAGGCCCGACTTGTAGAACCAGGATATGTACCTGGTACTTGACTCGAACAACACCCAGGCGAAGCCAAGGGAAAGCAAACACTCAGGAACCGACATGGTGTATCCGTCGGTATACTAACTAGCAATAGGTAGGCTGATACGGAGTTACTTGCAGTACACTACAAGCACGCGCAGCAAGATCGAGCTGTCCCTTGGCCCCGGCCCCTCTGACGTCCTGGGGTCCAGGTTGGAGACGCACATGGGTGGGAAGAGGCAGACTTCTATTGGGTCTGTATGAGCGACCAGGGCGAGTAGAGGATGAAAAGACTAGATGGGAGTGAGGAGACGAGAGAGAGTGTGTGTGTGTGCTGAGGTATGCCGCGCCACGCCATGCTATGGCCACACGGCCTGCCGAGACCATGCATACCCGCGTCCTGCTGGAGACAGACCAGACTGGAATGGAGGCGAAGGAAGGCAGCTGTTTGTGAGTGGGAATGCAGAGACGAGGTGGGAGAGAGGCAGAGAGCGACACACACACAGAGAGAGAGAAAGCAAGGACAGGGGTGACATGTGCGGGAGACAAGGATGCGAAGATTACGCTGTATGGTGTCTGGTGGTGGTAGGGATGCCACACTGCAGAATTCAGACCAGTCGAGTAGCTCCTGATGGATGGTTCCCTGTCGCTGTCAGTGTCGACGACGACGACGACGAGCATCTGAGCGTGAGCCTGAGCCTGAGCCACACGGGTGGTTCCCTCACCGTCGACGAGGCTTGGCAGAGGAGGTTGCTTGTTTCTGGACGACTCTGGCCAGCCGCGAGTGCGCGTCTCGAGCAATTACTTTGGTCATCTTTGGTTGTTGCATGCGCCTACTTGGTAATACAGGAGGAGAGACGTAGCATGGCGACGACGAGGCCATGGCTGATGACAGCAAAGTTGGGACGATGAGGAGGCAGAGAGGAGGCAGAGAGGAGACACGACACCACTCCTGGTGATTCAAGACTTCACCGAGTGACGGACACACCTGCGTGGTAGACTTAGGACGTTTGACTGGTGTCTGTAGCATCCATCAGCCGCAGGTTATTTCGGTCCCAGCATCTGATCTATACGCAGTTGGCAGTACCTCTCTGCCTTGCCTACGGAGTACTATGGGATGTGTCTCTCTGATCAGCCACGACGGACAGTAGCTCGACGACGACGACTACTACTACTACTACTACTACTACTACTACTACTAATTACGCCGAAACAGGCGATATGGATGCCATTGGGCCTGCTACTCCGAACAAGCGCCCGACGACACCCACGCTGCGGCTGTGTTCGGCTTCTGTTTCCTTTTCCTGGGGGCCTGGGTCTGCTTCGGTGCCTTGTCTAAGCGAGGGGGCGAAGCTCGCGAAGCTGTGCAACTGTGCAGATGTGAGAATAGAAACTGTCTGCCTGGCGATAAGCGCCCGTACTAATCCCGTAGATGGCTAATCACACAGTAGGTGAGGTATTCCTTCTAGCGGATGACTCTCGTCTGCGCGTACCGAGTATGCTGTGAGTTGACTCTCGGCTTCCGAACGAATGGGCTCTCGTCACATCACCAGTACGGAGTACTATTACGGAGTACATAGTACTCCACGATAGTCTCAGGGCAACCTTTTTGCACAACTTTGGTGTACAACACGCCGACGAGGTTCTTCCCTGGACACACCGGGCTGGACAACAGCACGACAGAAGCTTCTTGTAGCCTTCTCGTCCCTCCACCTCGGCCAAAACCAGGCATTCGTGGGTCTATTCATAAGCACTGGAGCTTCACCGTCGATCCTACTGCGTACTCGGCTCGCCGGAAACCCTAAAGCAACCCGAGTGTTCCTATTCCACAAGTCCCAGGGACATCTTACAGTTCTCGTCGGTATCGCGTGAGGAGTCCATCTCTGTACAGTAATGCGATGCTTCGTTTCCCCTCACCTTGACACCTCGGTCTGGACTCGGGAAGGCTGAGCCATCCCTCAGCATGAACAAGCACTCGTCGCAGTCGAAACTCTCGTAATCCCCCATCCTACACCTTATTCACCCAACTCTGGATATCTGCCCCTCAGCACATGCTCGGATGAGAAAGCGTCCTCACACCGAGACCTTGGTTGCGCAGTCAGCATCCATCATGCCCTGCTGCCTCAACCAACAGATGGTCGTGTTGCCGAAGCTCTCGAGATGTTTCCTCGGTCAACACAAGACGCACTCCTCCTCGAGTCACCCTTCCTTCCGAGTTACTGACTCCCTCGTTTCACCTCCGCCTGCTGACGACTTCCTGTCGAGGTGTGGGTTCGTGTTCGTCTCGCCACGCGGCCGATAGCAACCACCCGCGAGCCAGCCAGTCTACTCCGTTCCTCAACCACCACTAATAGCCAGCAGCACAATCACCGTGGTGTCTGCTCGTTCCATCGCCACTCACGAGGGACCCTGAGGTGGCGAACATCACCAAGGAACACAGTACTCGCGAAACACCAGCATCCAGGCCGTCTTACCAAGAGTTTCACGAACAAGCTCGCCTGAGACCGACTGACCGACTAGACAGACTATCGTACCCTACCTACTGTAACTAGAGGCTAGAGGCCCGGCAAAGCGTAGACTCACGGACCAGACGCGTCCTCCCGCGAGGATATGCTCAAGTTACCTTCGGGACCGCCTCGGTGAGCATTCGGTTAACATTGACTGTTTATACAGACAGACCCAAAAGACCCCATCATCCTGGCCGCTCTCCCGCCACAGCCACCCCCAGGGCTCTCCGCCAAGAAGCCATGGAAATGCCAGATGAATCTGCTTCCCGTCCGCATGCTGTAGAATCCGTCTTCTCCTTCTTCTGAAAGGTCCCTTTTTTTCCATCCAGGCCATCGTGCGGATATACGCCCACCGGCACGCCGCTCGCCAGCGTATATGGATGCCAGGGATTTGGCAAAACTGCAGCCTCAAAAGAGAGACCCCCCGGATTCTCGATGCCTACTGTACTGCGTACGACGCCAAGTGAAAATACTGGTGAAGGAGTACATGACACATGGCACCCAATGGCGATGCCTGGCGGGCTGGCTTCAGCGGAGAGCTTCGTAAGGCTGGGAAATTATATCGATTCTTTTGGGGGGTTGAATATCCACATCCTCTTTGATTGCGTCTTCTTCCGACTCTCTCTTTGTGATTTCTGTCTCCTCCTCTTGCTGCCCTTACGCCACCCGAATAATTCAGCCCGCCTCGATAACGCAATCCCATGGTATCCCATACAAACGCAAAAATAACCCGTAAATTATAGGGACAAAAAAGTTCCGGAAACCCACCCCAGCTGAGAAACATACATCGTGATAAGGTAGTCTAGCCTCAGTCTTTAATATCCTGCAACAGACGCAATCGGTCACAAGGTCATCTTTGTCCCTCATATATCCATACGAGCCCCCATGTCCCTCTCTGACTCGGTCGCGGCTATCCAAATTGCTGCACGTGGCCGGATTCACAATCCAATCTGTCGAATTTAAAATCAAGCAACTGATCTGCCACATTCCTTTCCCAGTGTAGGAAGGCCGTCACAGCTCGTGATACCTCACCGCTGCCAATCAGTGCGCCGCATTCATTCACCAGCAGCTGCACCTGTACCTCGGACAGCTATCGGCGAGCTGGCAAACCCCCCTGCAGACACGTAGTGTTGTTTTTTTTTTTTTTTTTTTTTTTTTTTTTTAAACGTTTTGTGGTTTTTTTTTTTTTTTTTTTTTTTTTTTTTTTTCATAACGTATCCGCATTATTTTGTTGTGTATCCAATGTCCAGAGCGAGGCGGTGAAGTACCGCTAAGGAACACTCATCAAATATCCCATGGGGCCCTCACTTTGATACAGAAAAGACCAAAGATCCATGCTCGAGAACCCGCTGCCTGGCCATCTCGTCTCGGCGCCAATCTCGCCGCTTCAGGACTGTGGAAAAGATTGCGTTCTGATCCCCGCCCACATCACGTCAGCCTACGCGGTGCAGCCGCCCAGGAGGCGAAACGAAACCATACATCACATTCGGTTCTGCTGGCTGGTTTCTCTCGACAGCCTCATCTTTTGGCTCACGGAAAATGAAGCCGGAACGGAACGCGACATGGCATGTACTGCCTAGCTTAGCCGCGAGAGCGCCTGTTTCGAACAACTACCCACGCGGCAGTGCAGTGCTTATGTTCATGAGATAACTACCCATTGGCCATTTATCAGTGATTCGAAGAAGATAAAAGACTTGCCGGGCTGGGCTGGGCTGTGCTGTGCTGTGCTCAGGCCGAGGACCCGAGATGCAGTACGACGGGACAGCCATGGCGTCCGAATCCTTGGTCCGATGTCCGCCTTCACCTTCGATGCACCCGAGTCGTTTGCCCAGCATCATCTTTTCTGGTTGAGCGATCCAGACCCGTTGGACGTTGTTGTATGGACAAGCCAGCTTTGGCTATGTCATCCGGCAGCCGGAGCTTCGCAATGGCGTCAGCTGGAGGTCACCGAATTGGAGATGCCTCCCATCCCATTCCCCCCAAGAGCAAGCCGGTTTCTGCGGCTACGACGGACACTACTGCGAGGCCAGTGTCATCATGTCGGTGTCCATGCCGCATCGGTGAATGCTGGGAGATTCGGAACAAGTCTACGGTACGAGCAGAGATGAGCCTGTTCGGATCCGACGCAAGGGACGATTGGTTGGACCGCTTTCTGGCGATTGTTTGGCCAAGAAGCGCGGGGGAGAGGTTTCGTCGCCGTCTTGGGTGATTGTCTGCAGCTTCCAGCCGAGGCCACGAGTTCTCCATCGAGTTGGCTCTTCTGAGAGAGCTGCATGAGTTCCGGTGATTTTGTTTTTGCTGTGCTACAACTTGGACAACTGCATCCATCGTGTTTACACCGCAGTGTCCCTTGGTCCATGGTCACATGTTCGATGGGTTTGGATCAGCATGGTTGCAGGATCAACTCGGTGATGCCTCAGCAACTGTCGTTGGTGCAACGTCGCCCTGCAAACAGCTTGATATCTCTCCCTTGAGAGTTCCAAGGGAGAATGTCTACCGGGTTCGCGATCAAAACTCGCTTCTTCAGTCGTGATTATCGTCCGTGGAACCTTGGAGACGCCCTTCAACAAAGGCCGCGAGGGGTTAATTGCGCTGCTGTGCTCCTTCCGCCGGTCTCATATATATTGTACCTTGCCATGGGGTGATGCACAGTTGAACTTGTACGCATACATCACTCTGGAGGGGGTTCCAACAGAGATCGAAGAGGCCATTTGTTCTGTGCTACTTATGATGTGCAAGCTTCGTGAAGCAAGGCTCCATGGCCACAAGCCAAGGAAACGGCATTCTTCCACCAAGCTCAAGTGGTCAATCTCCTCAACGCGTGATATGCTACTACTGGGTCGCTTTCTCAACTGGCTACCGTCACGATGCTGTCATTAGATACAAAGACTCTCTCCCCCCAGCTGAAATCCATCACTACCATGCCGGTTTGCCAAGTCCTGCTGCGCTACCTGCTTCAATTCTTGTTTGTTGAAATGTGCCCTTGCTTCTTCCGCTTGATGTATCTGTCATGTTGAAAGTATCTCGACGTCTGGCTGGAAATTCAAGGTCGATAGGGTCAACGCTCCCAGGCCCTGAGTTGCCCTTCATGGCGAGAATGACGGTAGTCATGAAATATTACTGCTGAACAGCAAGTAACGAAGAAATGTATACACTTGTTAAATATTTTGCCACAAGTTGAACGACATGATAATGTTCTTACTGAGAGTTGCAGTTGGCAATATGCTGGTATGTTAGCCCTAAACGCGACACATGACTTCCCTGAAGTAGACCTACTCACGATAACTCCTTTTTATTACTTCCCTCTGCTTGATGTGTTGAAATAAAATGTAGTTCTTCGGAGCGATTCTGATATTGCAGTAAAGCTCGGAGGTCTTTCAAGACGTGTTAATATACCAAGACCTCAATGCGGTCAACAACTTGAGGGAACGACTCCTTCGTCGCCGAGCTGCGCGGAGCGTTTACCCTTGTTCCAACAGCTGGTATATCGCCCGAAGTTCAACCTTGGAACCCGTCCGAGTCCTCTATCTCTCTCAGAGTTGGGGATCTGTAATGGACGCTGCTCGTCCGTGCAACTCTGCGAAGAAGCTTGGTTGGAAGAAGTCATCCGGATCCAAAGCCAGAGTCCAGCCACTCGGAAGTCCATCAACGTATTCACTTCGTCTTGTTAAATCCTGATACATATACAATGCAAATCACCTCAAAGACAGAGAACCTTGACATGTCCTCCGCCGGACAGATGACCACAATGTTCAACAGGCGCTGGCCCCTCATCAACCAACCAGAGTTCGACCACTTCACGACGGCGCCATGATAACATGAACCCAGCGCTTCTTGACGTTTGAGTATGGCGATGAAGTCAACCTCGTCAAAACCATTGCTGGTTCCAAAGCGCAGGTAACATTGGGGTCCAACGCGCCCTGCTGCGATGGCCCCACGACACAGCCCTCAAGGCGTTCTCGGATCACACATGCCCAGTCGGGAACGTCAATAATGAATGAGATATTTTGTATCATCAACTTGGATCCCTCGTAAATGTCCGTCCCAGTCTATAAGTCCCTTATCGAATCAATACCAGTCATCGCCACCAAAGGCCATCACACCTTCCAGGCAGAACTCTTCAACCAATCCCCGAGCACTTTGATAACCTTCACAGCCTTGGCGTTCCCGTCCCTCACCGTCTCGGGATCCGACACCATGGCCCCCATCTCGTGCATGTCGAAAGCGTGGATAACATCCGGAACGAGCAGCCACCTGACACTCCCCCTGTCGTCCTTGACCTCCCACGCGAACCTCTCGTCCGCCATCTCCAACTCCTGCGTCTTGGCAACCTCTTTCCTCCCCACCGTCGCCGAAGTAGGTTCCTTCCCGCCGAGCTTGCACGCAAAGTCCCACGCCTCCCAGGCGAGGTAGTCCAGTTCCGCCCCGACTACACACACGTTGTCCGGGAAGTCGGCGCGCGAGGCGTACATGGGCGAGAGGAGAGGGTCCCTGAGGTTCGTGCCGTAGGGCACGTACGACCAGTCAAACACGGGCGCGAAAGCGTACACGAAGTCCCGCTTCTCGCCCCTGATGCCCGAAAGCTGCCCGACCTTGAACGGCCGCCGGTGCTCCTTCTTCTCCAAAGGCGTCGCAAAGTCGACGGGCGGGTAGATGGGCATCACAGCCTTGGGCGAAGCGGTCGGGTGGCCCTTGATGCTCTTCATCTGCGACAGGCACAAACTGTAATTGCCGCCCGCGCTGAAACCTGTAATAGCAATTCGGGATCTGTCAATCGGCAGAGATTGGTCCTCAATAGCGGCGAGATACAGCGCCTCGAGGTCGTGAAGGCCGTTCGGCCAGGGCGACCACGGTGCCTTCCAGTAGTTCAGCGCCACTACGAGGGCGCCGTTGAGGTCGGCAAAAGTGCGGTTCCAGGCGTCATCGTCGTCCGGCACGCCGATGGAGAAACCACCGCCGTGGATCGAGAACAGCGTCGGTAGGGTTTGTGGCGACGTTTGGTCATAGTCGGAGGGAAAGAATATGCTTATTGCTTGTGTTAGCAGACGGGACATTCGGCCAGCGAACGGAGTGATGGACAACGAACCGGACCAAGAGATTCGGCCTGCAGTCGTATTGCTTGATGACGTCGGGCGCGCCCGGTGGAGGGAACCAGTACGCTTTCCAGAACTGGAAGCTGGCCCTCTGGTAGAACCACGACTGTAACCCATGGAGTTTCGTCGCGTATAGGATGCGACTCGTCCATGGTGGTGGCTGTCTGTAGACGGGGGCGTCTTCAGCCTGCGGTTTCGTGATCATGTCCTCCATATTTCCTGTTTGCTCTCTCTCTTGCGGATACCGACTAGCAATCCCACGGCGATGAAGACAATTCCGAGACTGTTATACAATCTCGCAGAGGCAAAGGCCACGTTCGTCGACTCGTTCTTCGGATGGTGGCTGCCTTACGTACGGAGTCGGGGAGGGCTTCGATTCCGACCAAGAACCTGCTCGAAAGCGCGTGCGCATTAGCTCAACTCGTTCTCATTCCCGTCTCCTGCAGCATCTTCAGACCACGACAAGATACATCGGACAACACCAGAGCCTCCGCGTCATCGTGCGTCGTGCGTCCCAAAGGGGTCGCTCTCGCTCTCCCGCTAGCGGTCGGTTTCACGAGTGGAAGCTCGGCGCCGGTGACTGGGGCGGACACCGCTCCCAGAGGCCGAGTGTCCGTATACCATCGATGACCAGGCCATCGCATAGCGAGGGTCAAAGAGCTGAAGGCTGAGCTTACCGGGAGGTAGAGGCCGACGTAAACACACAATGCGACAGCGGAGGCGAAGCGGACGACAATGTCTTTCGGCAGAGTCAGCAGCGACGAGGACCACGACATGTCGCTACCAGATGGCCGGCCGACGGCAGCCTGATTCGACCGCATTTTTCTTTCCTCGGCTCTTTTCTTGTTTGTATCGTGTCAGGACCGGGGTGGCTGGCGGTGATGGTTCATGCTTCCTGCGGTCATGTCTGAACGCCAAACGTGCGGCGGCTCGTCAAAGCTGGTGGACGCATGAAGTGGTGTACCTCGTGCTGGACCGAGGTGACATACCTTAAGCCGTGAAATCCCTTGGGTGCTTTTCCCTCCCCCTGGGGAGGAGTTCCCTGCCATTGCCCCTCTACTTATCTTATCGGAGAGGCTGTAGGGCAAAGAGGTGTCCAGTCAACGCCCAAGCTCCTTGTAAAGCCCCTGAAATCAAGGCAGGGTACTTGGGCAGCTGGACGTGGGTAAACTTCGACATGCTCGTCGTGATGTTCATTCAGAGCTTCAGTCTCCGAATACCCGGTACAGCTTGACACTTCAATTATGCTGTTGCCATTCTAGTCACCATTACAAGTGCGTCACGATTGATCCAATGCATTGGCCATTCAATCATACTCTACACCATACGCAGCGTAAGCAAAACACCTATAGTACAACGGGGCGAGGGCGCCACGCCCGTCTAGTCTCCTTCTACAGTGCTTCAGTGCTTCACAGACTCGACGGCTTCTGCACCACCACTTCCTCCTCATCGTCGGGGTCCTCGATGCTTGTCCTCCGCGCCGCCTCGACAGCAGCCTGGACCGGCTTCTCATCCTCGCCGTTGCCATTGCCAGCACCTGGCTCACCGCTCTCCTTCTCCTCTTTCGATCCCGGCGACGTCGAGAATGGCCACAGGCCGCTGAATGCCTTGCCACCAGACTGGATCTGAGGCGGATGCACCGCCAGCGGCTTGAGAACGACGCTATCGTCGGCATCAGCACCCGGTGCGGCGTCCACCTCGGGCATGGCAAAGTCTCCGAACTCCTCGTCGTCGTCGTCTTCGTCAGAGTCGTCTTGTCCGTCAAATCGTTGATCGTGGCCCTGTCTTGACATGCCGCGCCACCATGACCCTCTGCCCGTTGTACCCCACGCTCCCGTGCCAGCCTCCGCTGCCCCTGTGCCGTGAACTTCTTCACCGCCGTCGTCGTCGCTATCCGCGTCCTCATCCTCCTCGTCGTCTGCAAACGGGTCTTTGAGTGTCTCCGTCTCCATCTCCGTCTTCTCTTTGCCGTCCTCGCCCTCGCTGGAAGTGGCTGCCGCGGCATTGTTCTTTTGATGCATTGCGAGCCTGGCTGCGAGCTGAAGTCTGGCCCTCGAGGGAGGAATGTTCAGCGGTGGAGGCGGCGGTGGAGGCGGTGGGATCGATGGCGGATTCATTGACGACGCAGAGTTGTTCAATGGATCGGTATAGGCCCGGAACTAGAGTCGAAATATTAGCTCGGCTCTTCCGCCTCTGTCGTCGCGCAGCGTAAGTTCCCTGGGTGCAGTCATTGACTTCGTGGTGTCGAGGATTCGAGATGGACACGATAGGAAAACAAAGCCAAAAGTTGCGTGCTATCCCAAGCACTCGACGCCAGTAGGGACGGGGAGATGTAATCCTACACTAGTCGCCGCCCCGTTACATGATAAAACGCAACCCAACACCCCCCGTGGACCTTGATATATCCAGTCATGACCTTGTTATTCCTCCGATGCCTCGTCTACGTCATCTCTGCTTATTCTCCGTCTAAGCCAGGCCAGAACGTCGAGCGAAGGCCGAATCATGCTCTTATCCTCGTCCAGCTCCTCGGCGGCACGCTCGTCGTCCAACCTCTCGTCGTGCTCGTACACAATAACCGTTTCATCATCACTTTCAGCGTCTTCCTCATGTGATTCCAGCCCTAGTGTGCGACAGCCACTGGATGTGGTGTAGTGCTCAGGGGCTTCTCCAGCGTGACGGGGCCTTGTCTCGTCTGCGTACTACGCATACATCGTTCGGTCCTTGTCATCATCCGAGTCCGGATGGTTGTCGAGCAGTGACTGCGTCCAGGGATCCAACGCCGGCGGTTCCATCTCACGCAGCTCGGAGAACATATCACTCACCTCGTTGTTGACATCGTCTTCGTTCTCTTCTTCGCCGTCGTCCTCCTCGTCACTGGAGCTGCCGAAGCCAGACATGAGCGTGCCGGAGCTAATGGCGAAGGGGCCGATACCATTGCCGCCGTTATCTTGGTTATCCGCGTTGCCGTTCAGTCCTGCTTCGGCCAGGACGTTGGAGCCCGTGTTGCTTCCCGAGTTGAAGGACGAGCCCATCCCAGAAAGTCCGACGGCCGCGAGACCATTGCCAGACATGCCAGCGCGGTTGCCGAGGGCGACCTCAGGCCGGACACCACCGAGAATGGCGTTATCACGCTCGCGCGTCTCAGCTAGCGCACCCTCGACGTAGTTGATCCATCTGGGGTCCATAACTCTCTCGAGGACAGTCTCTGACAGGAGCTCGGGGGGATGCCTCTCTGTAAACTTGACCACCTCTTCAGCGATCAAAGTCAGGTGGCCCATGTAGCCCATGCGAGTCTTCATCTTGGCCTGCGACTCGTCGCTAGCGAGCTGGCCTTGAATGATGGCGTTGGTCACGTCCGCAGCCTCGAATAGCGAGATGGCCAGGGTCGAGTTGAAACCCCTGTCCATCGGGCCGTTGAAGACCTGCTGGACAATGTCGTACACGACGTTGTGGAGGAAGTTGTTCCATGGATATGTGAAAAAGAAATTCTGCAGAAACGTTAATACGATTCTGGCTCTTGGCCCTGGATCTCGTTTCAACTTACCAGAATGGTGGGCACAACACGATACTCGACAAACTGCATCTTCAGATAGTCACCCACGACAGGTTTCACAGTGTTGGGGTCCGGCCGCGCGGGAATTGCGGGGGGCTGGTCACTTGAAGCCGCCCCAAGAGGTGCTGGCGCCTCTGGGGCCTCTGGAACTGGAGGCATCGCTGGGGTATCGGCTGCAGATGCAGATGCAGCTTCCGTTCCCGTTTCCGTTTCCTTGTTCTCGCTTTTGACCCCTGTTGAGTCTGTGCCGATGGTGGACTTGGCGAAAAGAGGTGCAGGCATGTCTTCGGGGCGGGGTGAGAACTTGGAGTCGTCAAGTGTCTCGACAGCTTCATGTTTGACCTCGGACTCGGTAGCACTGGGAGTGTACACCACGGATGAGTCAGACTCATCGCCTTTTTGACTAGATTCCTCAGACAGCACACTCTGGTTCGCCTTCTCGTCCAGGGAAAGCTCTTCCACTTTGCTGGTGGCGTCCTCGGCAACCTTCTCCGTCTTGCTGTCCGTCTGGGAATCCTCTGCAACCTCTGGTATCTTCTCCGTGAGAGCCTTGTCTTCGGTGCCCTTCGCCTTCTCCAGCCGAGCTTTCGTCTCTGAGCTGGGTGCGTTGTTCTCGGGAGACGCGGGCTTGGGCTTGCTAGGCGAAAGGGGGGCCACAATCAGGTCTGGGTCATCGAACCGCTGCTCCTTGATCTTGTCGTCCGTCACATTCAACCTGGGGGAGCTCAGCGGCTCATCCACAAAGTCGTCTTCGTCCTTATCCAAGAACGACGACGCGGGTGCCGCGGCGGAGATTTCCTCTTCGGCCTTGACAAATTCATGCGAGGTATCCTCGTTCATCTCGCGGCTAGGCTCGACCTCTTCAAAACCGTCATCGTCGGAGATGTTGGTCACCTCCAGCCGACGGCCCTCCTCAGGGGACGAATGCCCGGTGCGCATGGTCAAGTCGTCGCTGGAAGAGGCTTCCTCTCCTCGGTTAGGGGAGAGCTTGCCTTCCGCCCGCAAGCGCTGACGCTCGCTGTCCCGGAGCGCAATCACGTCCTCGGAGCCGACCTCGTTCAAAAGTCCCATGTTACTGCAGTGAAGCAGCTCGGCCATCAGCTCGCAAGTCTTGAATCGGTCGAACCCGAGAGGCTCTATCTTCTCGCCGAACGTGGACCCAAGACTCTCCTTCTTGACGGGAATATTCATAATCAGGTTGACAAAATCGGGCACATGCTGTGCAAACAAGCGCAGGAGGGTGCCGAGGTAGATGGGATCCCTGCTCGAGGGGACCGAGTTTGCTTCCGTGCCAACATCAGGGTCATAGTCTGAGTTGTTCTTTCTGATCACCTCGATTATGATGCCAACTCCCACGGTCAGAGGGTTTCCGCCTCCCAGCATGTACTTGACCAACTGCTCGACGCATGGTTGCGATACAAGCTGGCGTGTAAGCTCATTCGGACCGATGCATTGTTGCTCGTTTTGCGACGCGTTGGCGGATATTGTAATGATTGCCTTGATAAAGTCGCCGGCGGCTGTTTGGACAACCCAGCTGTGCTCGGGGCTCAGGCAGGTAAGCAACGTAGGCACGACATCCTTGGAGTGAAGCCACTGATATCGGTCAGCTCTGAGCGCGGCGAAACATGGTGTCGGCTTACCTCGACAACACCCTGCCCACCCTCGGTGCGGTCTAATGCAATAATCTTAAGCAAGAGGTCCATGATCATGGGGCATTCAACATGACGCAACAAGTCCGGCACGGCATCCGGCAACGACTTGAGCAGGATGACCATCTCTTCCGTCTTTTTATCGAACAACGCCTCGTTGACCTTGGTGAAGTAGCTGGCCTGAAGGGGGTCTAGAGGAGTCGGGCGCTTGAGAAACTGCCAGAATTCGCGAATCAATGGCTGATTCTCCATCAGGGCCTCGTAGATGGACCACGTGTCGGATGAAAGCACTTCCGCCGCCACATATGCGTAGCGGTTGCGCTTTTTCTCTTGCTCCTCCTCTTCATTGTCGGTATCCGTGGCTCTCGAAGACGCGCGAGGCCTCGAGAAGGGAAGCAAGCGGCCTTTGCCCTTGTTCTCGTCGCTAGGCTCGTCCGTCTCGGGCGTCGCCACGGGCTCAAGTTTCGGTGCAACTACATATTCGAGCAGTGTCTTGAGGACCTTATCCTCCCGGAGGTACTCGATTAGTTTTGCATTGTGCTGCTTGAGCTCTTGAATTAGATCGCTTTCATCGAGGAGGTCTTCGACGGTGAAGTCGGGCTTCTCGAGAATGGTATCAATGGTGGAAATGTTGGCGTAGCCGCCAAACCTCCAAAACATGTTGGCGGTTGTGTGGATAGGTCTATGTCACGGCGCCGGGGCAATCGCGGCGTCGACAGACACAGAGCGGTAGCAAAGTAAACAGAGTAGCAATTCGGTAGTCCGTCATGCGCAAGACGGAAGCCTGTTGGTATCAAGCGCAGTTGAATAGAAGCAGGCAGAGGTCGTCTGTACCTATGCTCTCAACGCATATGAAGCTCGCGGGTGGGTATCGGTTGTTCGTATTACTGGCAGACTGTCGATGGTCAGCTCGTTGGTCGATAGGGGCAGCGGCGTCGGCCGTACGCAGCAAAGGCAACGGGGTTTTCGTCCAGGACGTGGGTGTGTGTGGGTGTGTGTGTGTGTGTGGTGAATTGGGTATGATGTCGCCGGCGGAGTGAGGGGCCGGCGCATCGGGACCCAGAAAAGAGGAGCTGATTGATAATGGAGGGGGAAAAGACGAGGGTGAGGGAAAATTGACGATGCAGCTCCGGCGACACGGCGGCCACACACGATGCACTGTCCCCTTCGAAGAGATGGCAGCGACGGTAAAGCAAACAGAGTCTGCGATAGTGCCTACTGGGGCATGTGCTGCCCCAAGAAGGGCCAGGAGGGTGACGACAGATCCGAAGCAAAGGCAGACGAAGAGGTCGACGAAGCGAGGCAGCGAGTCGGGGGTAGGACAAGGGTACGTACAAAAGTGGAAAAGGCGTGTTGTACAGAGACGAACCAGGACTCGATAAAGGAGAGATGGAGGACAGGCTGAAGCCGGAGCCGTCGTCGATCGAGGACTCAGGTCGTAAATCTCTGGCGAAGAGTGTTTGCGTTTGGTTATCGTCGTCGGTGGTCTTCTGGCGATAGGCACCGAGTCGGGGGTAAGGTGGTAGCGAAACGACGTCGAGATTGGCTTGCGCAGAGGCAGGCTTGAAGTAAGGTAAGGTTATCTTAGGTAAGACTCCAGGTTCTCGGTCTGAATCTGGCCCTGGCTACCTGCTGGCTGAGCTGGGCTGGGCTGCTGCGTGTTGGGGCCGGGCTGGACTGGAATGGAGTCGAGCAAGTCAAGCTGATGATGGTCGTACCGCCCAAGATGAGTTCTTCGGACTGGCAGCTATCTTAGGTTGTCCAATAGAACTGGAAATGGAGTCGGCCTCGGCGCCCGAGTTGGACCGCTGACTGAGTAGGGCTCGTGTCTTGCGCTGTCGGAGCAAGCGCTGGAAAAGCAGGGGCTTGCTTTTGCTTTGCTTGAAGCAGAGCAGAAGTAGAGGCAGGCAGAGGAAGTGGTATGTAGAAGTGGAGGTATCGAATACCAGAGGGCTTAACGTGAGGTGTGATAAGGCGCATCGAGTCGTCGCAGGCTGGGGCTGGTCGCAACAGTTGAATGGGAAATCGGGACGTGGCACAGAAGCCCTGAAGGGCGTTACCTAGGCACTCGAAAAGGCCTGAAAGCGTCCAGAGCGCTGAGCCCAGCGGCTGGTCGAGCTGAGGTAGAGATACTTGATGGGAAGTGTGCGCAGTGTAACGTTCAAAGTACAATTACCCTTGTCTAACCATTGTCCTCGGAACGTTCTCGACGACGACCCTCGAGGGAAGCTGCTTATCCGTCCGTACCTACCTTACCTAAGGTGCCTTGGGTACCTAGCTTTGCAGGAAGCTTTCTAGGTAGCTCCCCGTGGACTTTACCAAGCTCGGTGCTCTCTCGTCGATGGCTTTTGAGACCAGTATTCGTACTCCCTCGTTAAACGATGACAGCCGTAGGTCTTGGGGTGTCAAGATGGCTGGAAGCAAGGAAATGCAGAGTGATGCAATGTGATGCGATGTCGTGCCATGGAACTTGGCTTCGCGCTGAATGATTAGCCCGCCTTACCTCCCGTCCCTCGTGCTGCTTCCCGCCTGATGGCTGCGCTGGGCTGCGCTGGGCTGCGGTGGATTGCTCCTCCAGTGCTTCTAGCCCACTAGGTACCTTAGGTATACAAGTTGCCTTCTTTGACAGCGAAGTGAAGCACGTGCCGATGCTGTAGTGGTACCTCCCCACCGGAATAATGTGTAAAGACACATCAGGTCGATGATGTTACCATGGTCATCAAAGGCCATGCCTGGAGAGGAAGACCTCGGAAAAATGATGGTGGCGCCGCCTCAGTCAAGATCCGGCTCTTCTTCCTTCAACCAAGAAGCGGGATCGAGTCGAAAACCCCCGAGTCCGAGCCCAACTCGCGAGTCTGCTTTGCATCGATTCTTTCCGCCCGTAGACAATCTACAACAAGCAACGGCGAAACTACAGGATTGCTTTTGTCGACGTCTCACCACTTGTTATGTGGACAGTACAGAGTACTTTGTAATTTCCTGCAATCAGACTTTACAGCGCACCAGGTACTTCCAGACTTCTTCTACAAATGTGTTTTTCGTTCATCGCCCTCTGCAGTGGGATGGGCTCTCGCCTCGCTTACCTAATTAGGTCACTGACGGTCGACGGCAAAAGGGTATGCCGTCCTCGACGAGAAGGCCCGGCAACACCCTTCGAGTCGCATCACAAAGGGGTCCTCAACTTCGTATGTGAATTGCTTCTCGTCAAGGGGTCGCAGAGGTTCGTGGATGACCCCTCATCGCCCTTCCCTACAGCCTGAGAAAATCGGGGAGATGTGGACTCTTGCACCCCCGCGTGGATTCTTATCATTGGTGCCGCGAAGTGGCCCTGTCTACTTCGCCTCTCTTTTTCTCGCTCTGGTACTGTTGCCGCCGACGCCTCCATCATGTTTCGTTTTGTTTGTGCGTTTGTCTGTTGAGCGAGGTTTTGTTGGGTCCGAACCAGGAAGAGGGATTCCGCCACCAAGGCCTCTGGTTCCGATGACCATCACTGAGAGTGCGGTGCTAATTATGGTGTCTTCTCCAGCAGTGACACAATGCCGTATCTAGGGTGTTGTGTGCTCGAAACCGTCTGCGATTACGTACCGTGCACATCACTACTAACAGCAGCCTCTCTCACTCATCATAACTCAACCACGTCGCAATGAGCGGGGGATGGTTGCAGCAGCGCTGACATGCTGCCCGTCTCGAGCAAGGGGTTGAGCATGTCAAGGTTCTGTCACCGTTTCTTTTGCATATCAATTTCACCCGTCTTCGGTCTCCGGAGGTGGTGCCGTCTTGTTCATCTCATCTCATCCTATGTAGTGTCTCTCACTGAATCCCATTCTCCCACTTGCGCGACTCGTCGACTCATTCCAGTTGGCCCATCATGTGCTCAGCCATCGGCACTGGTGGCATGTGAGCCATTTCCCATTTCACTCCGAGTCGACATGCATAAGACAACTCACCCGACATGCCTGGGAGCGCCTCCTCGGTGGTGTCGCTAGTTCACCAAGCCCTGTGAACGCCTTAGATTCAAGACACTCACCAGACTGGACGAAAACCCATCCCACAAATCACCATCACCTAGCCATCGGGTTTCTGCAATCCCTGGCTTGCCACGTTGCCAACCCTCCCTGCAGAACCTCCCGCGTTGACAGCCGGCACCGACGCAGGATGGCCCTTACTGCCCAGTGCACAGAGTACCGCTATGTACTCGAAAAACATGTGCGAACATGAGATTTCCCCGTGGCCCTTTGAGGTGGCATACCAAAGCGTTCCTCCAGTGCCGCACGTCACCCGCTCTGTTTGCCCTGTCCGCCGTGTAATTCTGCAATAGTTAGCCCGAGCGATCTGCCGTTACAGCCTTGCATCGTTGCTCACGATAATGTAAGAAGCACGTGAGACAGACAGCCAGCCAGGCTCGCTCTTCGCTTTGCATTCGACAACCTCAAGGACATTGGGGTTGAGACCAGGGAAGACGGGAGCTTTGGAACTTGCCAGGAGTTTATCTCGGTCGTTACCCGGACTTTGCCCCTTCGTCGCCCAAAGTGGTTGCAATCCAGCCCATCGCAGCTGACGGCATATTCAACAGTCTCCAGAGATCATCTACTCCGAGCTGCGTATCCGTACGCCTTTGAGAGATGTTGATCGGGTTAGGAATTATGCAACCTCGTTTCACCCGGCTAGTGCTCCAATCACCTCGGACCAGATTCTGCACCATGTTAGATCTTGGCCATCGGCCTTTGCGGGCTTTAGGTGGGCACCCATCGCCGTTACACAGAAACTGACCTTGTGGTATGATAATAGGCGACAGTCGTCAGTACAGGCGCTGCTTACTGGCAACCTCTTATTTGTAAGCTAGGTAAATTGGATCAAGCCAAACCGCCAAACTCCGTGGAGCTCGGCATTTGTCGTGTCCCAGCAGTCGTGATACATACGCCTTGAGCCAATGATGCATTACAAATGCACGTTCGGACGCGAATACCTCTCATCCATGTTAGTAAGTTAGATTCGCAACGATGATCGGTATTGGAATACATGTAATCAGCACGTCATTCTTGGATCTGCTGGGCAATCCGACGTCGTAAGTCACCACGGTCTTCTTCATGCCGATGTGGTTCCCTTTGTAATCCACTTTGACTGGATCTTTCCACGTCGCGATATTCCCGCCGTGACGGCTTGATTTCAAAGCTCCACACCATTGCCCACTGGTGTAATGCATCACCGGTTTCTCAGACCAGTCGCACGCGTTTGTCACAGGCCTGTTCGTCCCAAGTATGGAAAATTGGGTTCTTGAAGGGCGCAGGCAGGAGCGGCCGACACTCCAAGACGGACGCAGCATAAAGAGTTCGTCTGGTCCTCGACTGGTGATGCGTTGATACTCGCCAAATACAATCTCCTCCTCAGCTTTCTCACCGGCAACTGTCCTACCTGCTAGTTTTCAACTACCTCATAATCTAAGAGTTCAGAATATCATCGACCATGGCTAAGCTTAATGCCTTGCCGCAAGGCTCTTGGGTTCTCGTCACCGGCGCCAATGGTTACATTGGATCTCACGTCGCGAATGCCATTCTCGAGCAAGGCTATCGTGTGCGCGGCACGGTCCGCTCCGAGAAGCCCTGGCTGGACGAGTTTTTCCAAGAAAAGTATGGCAAGGGCAAGTACGAGTCCATCATCGTGACAGAATTTGAGAACGAGGATGTGCTGCTCAAGGCTCTTGATGGAGTCTCGGGTCTCGCCCATGTGGTAAGACACTATGTAACTAGTGACTGATTACACACAAAATAACATGGCACAGGCATCCGACGTGAGCTTCAGCAAGGACCCCAACCAGGTCATCCCATGGGTAGTCAAGGCCACCGAGACGCTCCTGGCTACCGCCGCCAAGGTGCCTACCCTCAAGCGTGTTGTACTCACTTCTTCTTCCTCTGCTGCTCTAATTCCGGAGACGAATAAAACCGGCGTTCGAGTCGATGAGGGTATGGTGGCCATTACCCGCAGCTCTATATCTTGCTAATCACCATGCAGATACTTGGAACGAGAAAGCCATCAAGGCGGCCTGGGACCCCAACACGCCGGACAATGTGAAGGGTTACAACACCTACGCCGCCTCCAAGACGGAGGGCGAACGTGCTGCATGGAAGTGGGTGGAAAAGAACAAGCCGCCATTTGCCTTCAGTGCTGTCCTACCCGACTTTACCGTAAGATCAAGACCCCAGCCTGTCGCTTCAGCTCGCATGAATCTGACAATTTATAGTGGGGAGAGGTCCTTCACCCCGAGATCCACGGCTCAACCATGGGCTGGGTCCGCGACGTCGTCAAGGGCGACCCTACCAAATTCCAGTTTTACATTCCTCGTAAGTGTCCCCGGACGCACTGTCACGAGCAGCAAACACTGATACTGTCAGAACACTACGTCGACGTTGGTGATATTGCCCGTCTGCATGCTGTCGCTCTTTTAGGCGAAGGCATCGAGAATGAGCGCATCTTTGGTTTCGCTGGTGAGGCGAACAAGTCAGACATCTTCAAGGTTCTGAAGGAGCTCAGGCCAGACAACAACCTCATTCCAGAGCCTGACGAGAACGAGGGTCGCGACCTCAGCGAAGTTCTGCCGGCCAAGAAAGCGGAACAGTTGCTGAAAGAGTACTACGGCCAGAGCGGCTGGGTTGATATGAAGACTAGTCTGGCTGCCGGCATTCGTGACTTGTAATTGGGTTTCATCACGTTGATACGAAGGCTGACGATTGGTAACGCATCGGGCCTTGGGAGATTCGCCCAAGCTAAAATCCATGATAACAGTGGTATCTTGATATGTAGAAATGGAGACAAAAAGCAAGTCAACAGAACGGCGATGTACAACAAAAAAACCACAATACATCGGGGACCAGTGAGCTTGATTCGAAGCCATGAAAGTCATTCGTCCATTTGGTAGATCACCTGCCAAATTGCCAGTAGTTCAGAGCACTGGAAGAGGACAGGGTTTCGATTCCACAGTTATGTTAAGCTTAGACGGTTCTTTGAGCACGAAAATCGTCTTCTCAAGCCAATGACAATGAATTGATGCTGGTTGAGGTGAGAAAAGTGAAGCCCGAGGAGGGTGAGATATGGTACGTACCATTGAGGCCAACTTGAGATTAAATAAGCACAGACCGACAACGCGTCCAGGTCTCGTCGACCATGTCCAGGCCATCCAAGTGACCTTGACTGACGGCATCTCCAAAAAAAAGTGTCGTTCGTTTTCTAGACTACAAACAGCCGCCAACTTCGCTCCATGCGCAATCCCCAGCCATGGCTAGCTTTCCGACATTTGATCCTTCCCGTCTCACCAAAAAGACCGCCGCTCACTACTCCTCCGAATCAGAAGAGGAAGACGAAGACGATTTCCTAGCGCCTGTGACGGATCCGTCGCAAACAGATGACTTCGGCGACCTCAACCCACGAAAACGCCGACGCGTCGGAAACACAAAAGAGCGCGCCGCTCTAGGGATATTTGGCTCCGACAGCGAGGACGATGGTCCTGGACGAAGGTGGAAGAAGAAGACGTTGCGCGACAGGGGCCTGAACTTCGTTTCGACCGGCGCGACAAACCACGACGAAGACGACGATGCGGAGCTCGCGAACAAGAAAGAGTACTCTGACGATGAGGAAGGCACCGAAAAAGACGAGGACGAGGATATGGACGATGCCGAAGAAGAAACCAGAGGCGTTGGGCTTGGGTTCGGCGGCGCGCAGCGCGGCCTGGGCTTCGTTTCTGCACGGAAAGACGATAGCGAGGCGGAAGCCGCTGCCGCGCCTGCACGATCCTTTGCAAAGACGAAATTCGATGGCAAAAACCCTCTCGGTCGAGGCTTTGTGCCGTCATCGGCCAATGCGCCTGTCCTGAATCCCGACGTCGTCGACACACCATCGCAACCCAGGGTTGCCCGACCGAGTGCCTTTGGCGCTAACGGAGCAAAAGGCAAGGCGAACGCAAAGTCTTTTGGTGCGCGGATGATGGCCAAGATGGGATACAAGGAGGGAACCGGTCTCGGACGAGAAGGACAAGGTCGAAGTGTCATCATCGAGGCACATCTGCGCCCTCGGGGTGTTGGTCTGGGTGCGGTCAAGGAAAAGTCAGAACACGAGCGAAAAGAGGAGAAGAGGCAGGCGAAGCTCCGCGGCGAGGCCGTCTTGGACTCGGATGAGGAGGAAAAGAAGAGGAAACGGGACAGGAAGAAGAAGATTGCCAGCTCCGGCGGCAGCAGCGCCAGTACCCCGAAACGACAAAAGCCAAAGTACATGACGGCCGAAGAAATCAGGAAATCTGCGCCGGGATTACACATCCCGGAAGCTTTTGCGCCGATTCTGGACATGACCGGACCCGGCAACAAGCTTTTGACCACTGCGTCTGGACTGCTGACGCCAACGTCTGCGGCCGTGGCGGAGTCGCCCGAGATCATGGCAGCGCGCAAGTTGGTGAAGAACGCACACGCGGAACTGGCAGCGTTCTCGGAGGAGTGGAGGAATCTGGAAGAACGAAAGATCTGGGTCGACCTTGACCTGCGCGAAAAAGAGCAAGAGATGGCTGACCTCGCTTCCGACCTGGGAAGACTTCAACTCTTCTCCAATATTGTTACAAACGAACTACCCCTGGCTACAGAATGGACAGAAGTAATACGATGTCTGAACAAGGCGCTGGAGCACATCGGCCCAGCGACAGAAGACGTCGCTGACCTCGCCGTTGCTGCCATCCACCCTTTCTTCCGCGAACCCGACTGGGACTTGCTGGAACAGCCGACGCGGTTTGCCTCGGAGTTGAAGGGCCTCGGCCCACTCCTAACAAAGTCTGGCGAGGGGAACAAGTCGGTCGACAGGTGGGAGTCGACGGGCTTGAATAACAACGACCTCTACCGACAACACCAAAAGGCAACGACACCTTACGAGACCATGATGTACAAACTCTGGTACACAAGGGCCATGTCGGCAATCCGCGACTGGGACGTCTTCAACCCGGCACCGCTGCTGGCTGTCCTCGAGGCATGGAACGACCTCCTGCCGCCCTTTGTCCGCGCCCAGTTCCTCGACGGCGTGGTCCGCAAAATGGAAACCGCCGTCGCGGAATGGAACCCCAAGAAGAAGACGCAGAGCCACAAACTCCCTCACCTGTGGCTCTTCCCCTGGCTGCAGTACCTCCCCTCGTACCACCTCGACCCCAAGGGCACAGGCCTCGTGGCCGAGGTGCGACGCAAGTTCAAGCAGCTCATCGACGCGTGGAACTTTGAGCGCGGCGTCATCCCGGGCCTGGAGAAATGGCGCGACGTGCTCGGTGAGCAGTGGCGGCCGCTCATGCTGGGCCACGCGCTGCCCGCCATGGGACGGTACCTCCGGAAGAACTTCAAGGTCGACCCGAGCGACCAGGAGCCGTATCTCCCTGCGCTCCTCGGCGTTTTCGAGTGGTCTGGCATTCTGACGCCAAAGGTGCTGGGGGAGGTCATCGTCACAGAGGTGTTCCGTCAGTGGCACGACAAGTTGAACGAATGGCTCGACCTCGACGAGGCCAATTTCATGGAGATTGGTGAGTGGATGTTTTGGTGGAGGGATCTGCTTTCTGAGGATATTCGGAACCTCAAGTCGGTGCAAGCAGAGTTCAAGAAGAGCTTCGCGACGATTGAGAGGGCTATTGAGGCACTGTGATGGACGACTCGCAGAGGGCCAGGTTATAGTAGGCAGCAGATATATTTAGACGGCTTTGCAAGCCAAAACAATACCCATTTGACGTATATCCAGACTCTGCTTTGTAGCGATGGCTTTGACGGAGGAGTCCTTACAGACTAACAGACCCGAACTACATCGCAGTCCGCGATGTAGTCCCATCCCAACTGTCGGACGTTTCCTGCCTCGGGGGGTTGACACAAAAGGCTCAAAAGGACACGCTGATCCGCACCACATCTTCCACCGAGGCTGGAGCTGACCGAACTAGATACCACGAGGAGTCGACCTTGACGATTGGCTTCGCGCAAGGTAAGACGGCCACTCAACCACTCGTAACATACTCACGCAACCTAGGAGCGAAAACCCATCAACGAGATCATCTACTCGGATATCTCATCGGCAGAACACCTCGCCCAGGTCAAAGACGTCGATATCCTCGTTGCAGACGACAGGGACCTCCTCGCAGTCGCCCTGGGCGGCCATCGTTGCGCTGGGTATGCTCTGTTCTATCTCCCGGTACGAGGATAGGAACGACGGGCACGATGGTGTCAGCATCAACTCGGGTTTTGCGAAGCCGCCAGTCGAAATGAGCGATGACCTCGGTCCCGAGTTGGTGGAAATACCGAGGACGAAAGGTTTGCCTCACTGGCAGGTCTGGAGATGAATGGGATGAGTGATTCCGCATCTTGTGTTCTTCGACTAGGCCTCCATCAATATTAGAGTGCGAGGTTTGACTTTAATATACTTGTATGTTAGGCGCTTCGATAATACCGACCTAGGTTGGCCGATGTTTGAAGAGATGATCGAGATCGCCTTCTTGAAGGGGTGTACGGACACTTCAGGTCAGTTAATTCATCTTGCTCGAGATTATATCAGATATTGATTTGCTGCAGCTTCGTTCCAACACGGCCCCGATGCCATCGCCGCCTACCAGGAGCACGTCATGAACAGGAACATTGAAGGTCTGCTCCGAGAGATGATCAGACTCAAGGAGGTCCTGGAACGGATGCCCAACGTGTTTCATTCCATCTCGACGAACCCAAACTCGGGAGACAACTACGCTTCCGCCGCCATGTAGGTACGATGGGGCAAGCTTTCGGCACCGCTCTCTATGCGATGCCCAGCTGCCTCGGGTCTCCATTTTCCACCATATCTTCTCAGGACGCGTTTCTTGGAAGACAGAAGTACGATTTCTTTCTGGGCAACGACGGTTTGCATCTGAGAGCTTGGATGCCGTCGAACCTCCGCGGATTCGTCGCCGCCGTCGAGTACCACTACCACATCCCCGACTACGTCACGGAATCCGGCGATCCTCGTCTCCTGGGTGGGTGTCTTGTACGGTATCTTCGAGGCGTACACGGGTGAAAAGGGGTTCATGGGAAAGTATAGGTACAAGGTATTTGGCATATCGGAAGTGGCGTCTCAACCCGGTCGAACGGCAACGAATGGCGCCTCGGGGGCTTCTGACGACTCGGGTCGGCCGTGGGAGGAGGTTCACCGACAGTTCTCGGACGCCACGAAGGAGCGCCTGGAACCGTTCCGTGGGCCGTTGAACTACATGAGATGCGTGTGACTTTTGAAGAATGCCGCTACAAGGCTCGCATCTTGAGTCGGTCGTACGTCGACTCAGACCCTGAACGGTCCATCGCCGTGGTCACGCTCGACCTGCACAACACGGGCCTAGCCTTCCAGCCAGGTGACAGGCTTTCATCACGCCGTTGAATAGCTGGGAAAAGTGCGCCAAGGTCGCTGCAGCTCTCGGTCTCGACACGATGCTTGGCGTGCCGGGGTGGACCGCACGACGGCCTTTGACAACCTCGCGCACACAAACAATCCCGAGGTGGCAAGCCTGCTCACAAAGTACTTCATCGGCCACCTCGCGCCGAAACCAGAGTTCCACGACTGCGGAACCCTCGGCTGGCTCAGCTGGCTATACGACGCGTGGGCATCCTACCTCCGGACGACGGTGGAGATGCTTGTCGCGTAGCTGTTTGAAATGGACGACATACCCGGCTCGTCCGACTTATGCTTCTCGGCGCTCTTGGGCCCCTACATAGGTAGTTCCAGGGATTCGTCGTTAAACACTCCTTCACAACCGCCTACGCTTCATCGGACGTCGGCGCCGGGACGAGACTCCCCGATAGAACCCGCGCGCCTCGTGGAGCGGAGCATCATGGACTACGCCAACAAGGCCGTGGAGCTGGACATGGAGCTGCTCGAGGGCATCCGCCTGGAGGCGAGTTCTTGATGGGCCGTTTTTCGTGCTGACCCAGACCACGAGAATCGACGGCCACGTTTCATATAAGCCCGCGCAAGAGAGCGTGTAATTCGACAGCTTGTTGTCGCAGATTCAGCAGTCCACCCGCGACGCTCCCACGCCGCGGTATACATCGCTAACGCCGCAGCTCAACGAACGGCAGGGGTTCCGGACGGAGGCGCCGGTGAATGGGATCTCGGCGTTTGAGATGCACCAGAACAGCAACGCTTTGAATCGCATGTCCACGTTCATAGATGGCAACGTGCGTGCGATGCGGTGGGTGAGCAAGATGCCTGTTAAACCGGCCAACATGACCCTTGAGCAGATGGTAACTGCGGATCAGCCCCTGTTTTCGGCGCATGGAGTGACGACGCCGCCGGGTTGAGTCGGTCTCCCACGAGAGGGCGCGTTCCAGCATGGAGTGCGTTGAAAAGCGAGAGATGTGCAAGCTCGATAGCCCCGTCGCTTGCAGAAGAATCTATGGCACGATCAACTCTGACTATAGGAGAGGGATGACGGAACCCGAGGGCACCAGATCGATGTCTTCTTTGGGAAGAACCATAATACATCACGGGTACTGATGTCGTCGTTGGATTCAAGCACGTCAATTCAGTCCATGGTGCGTCGGTTGAAATCGAAAGTCAAAAGCTGTCGTGTTGTTGCCGTCGCCGGCTGCCTCGCTCGCCGAGAACAATCGGATGGGAATGTCGCACAATCCGCGGGCGAGGTCGACGAGCACCTTGAGGTCGCTCAAACCGAGGGAGTTCTTTGCCAGCAAAGAGCAGGTGAGAGTGGCGCCGACATTCTGATGTTGTATTCGGAGTACGCTGTCAGCTACATTAATTCACTTACTGTATGTAACTCCGTGGTGTTAGCGTGGTAAACATCATCGTCGTTGCCGGCCTCCTGTACGATTGCCTGTTTTGTCTACTTGTAGTGTGATGGACAACTATTAAGCACGTCACATGGTTTCCCCCCGAACATATAAGTAGATGTTAGCTATCCTTGTTGCTATCACTCGCGATTTTCGTCGTCTTTCGCCGGCTTCCTGATCAACTTGCTTGCGAGTACGCGATTCCCACTCACCTCAAGACGATCAAGTCTCTTCAGCAGCGAAGGAATGAGTGGCTGCAGTCGCCCAAAGACTTTCCCCCACAAGTATACCATTGCATTTCCCTGGTTGTAAGCTATAAAAGTCCCAGCCGTTGGTCCGTCGCACCACCGCTGGCTAGGGATCTGCTAGTTGCATCCTGAGCCAGCCGCATCCTCGAGGATCCAAGTTTACGACCAATGTGACAACGCTTCTGGTACTCTGGTGTTGAAAATCAGCATTCTTCATTGATCCATAGAAAAAATTGACATCAGCATACCCATTGACTGATTCACACCTGACAGGCAAGATGGACAACACTGTGCCGTTGGCATCGTCAACTGTGGCGAGTGCAGGCGTGGCTCAGCCGACGCCACATGCCACCACCAATCACCACCTGTGGCTGCGTCATCACTGTGGCTCAGCTCAACACCATCTTCCGCGCCCAGACCGAACCGACTGCACATCACCACTTGGCCCAATCACCCTTCCGCATTGAACACACCCCCGGACTGCCTGCTATGGCTATGACATCGCCGCAGCCCAACTCCTTCGCTTTCCCCCCTCGTGCCCTATTCAAGACCTCCAGTTCAAACCGCTCGCCAGATACCGCATGAGATCATTCACCACTTGGCACATGGCAGTCCCGTCCCGAGTTGCACTGGTTGGCTCCGCGTCTCAGCATCATGTGGAGATCAAGGTCCACCCTGGCGACGAGGTGCCGTCTCTTCCTCGTTCGTTCTCGACACGTTCTCACGATGCCGCTGCGCCCGAGGCAAAGCTGCAAAGCAGCCGTTCCTTCGCTCCATCTCTCGCACGTTGTTCCCCCAGCGAAGCGGCACCACAAGCCCCTCCGTGTACATCCATGTGTTGTGCAATGTACCTGCGCCTCGGCAGCATGCACAAGAAGCAGCAAAGTCTCTCCCATATCAGACGAGACTTTGGCGCCGGGGATTCCGCTTCCCCCTTCGTCTGATATCTCGCTCTCGCAGTCTGTGGTACGAGTGTACCTACAGGCAGCAGCAAATCACACACCTAGCTGTTAAAGCAAGGTTGATATCAGACATCGATCACTGCCCCATTAGATCCGGTCGAACGAACTGTGCTGTGCCACCCTCTCTCGGCCTGGTTGATATAAGTGAACTTGCATGTCCAAACTCTGCTTGAAGCTTCTCCCTCCTACCATTATTCTCTCGCTCGTCCTTCTCTCTCGCCGGCTCTGAAGAACAGGCAACCCATACCATCGCAAGTCATGGACAAACCAGCAGCTACCCCGGCCCACGCCGCCCCAAACCCCTCCTCAGACAACTACATGTCCAACAACCCTCCGCCCGCGTATCCTCCCAACGAGGGTTACAGCCAACCTCACGTCCAGTCTCAGTCACAGACCTATCTACCCCACCACCACCACCAGCAGCAGCAGCAACCAGCACATCCCGAATCTCACGAGATGCCGAAATACGGCGGGTCACCGGCCCCCGACGCCAACTACGGCGGTTACTACCCTCCTACAGGCCAACCTCAACCACAACAGTCCTTCGCCGGCGGACCCCAAAACTTCCAGCCGTACGGAACGCCCTTGCCCGCCTTGGGTCCGCACCCGGCCCCCGTCGAGTGTCCCGAGTGTCACGCGCGGGGCGTCACCGCCGTCGAGTACTCGTCCGGAGGCTTCACCCACGCCCTGGCCGCGCTGGTCTGCTTCGTGAGCTGCCTGGGCTGCATACCATACCTTTTCAGCTCGCTGAAAGACGCCCGTCACAAGTGCGCCAAGGTATGACCATCTTCCGCATAAGATTTCTGTTCCGGCTGTTGCTAACTCTTTGTCTAGTGCGGTATTCCGCTTGCAACGTACCATCGAAGCGGACGAACAGAAGTGCATTGGCATGCGGCGTACGGAAGTTGATGGGTAACTGCTGGCATTGGATGTCCAAGTTTGGTGAAGACGCGGAGGGGTGAGGGTGACGCAAATTTGCCTGCAACGGCACGATGATACGCCTGGCGTTAAGGATACCCCTTTGTAATGTTGTGGCAGCAATACAATGGATGAAGAAGTCTTATTCATGGGCTTGATCTGGGTTTTTTTTCGAATTGATTAACCTGCTATTCTCGCTCTGTGGTGCTTTAAATCACCGCTTCTTCTCGAATATACTGTTGCAGACCGGCAGACTACTCAGCAGCCCTAGGAGCCTGACCCGCGTTAACTGCACTTTTGCCAGTCCAAAGTACACCAATCTGTCGCCGAAAGTCTGTCTCGGCGCCGTCACCAACGACAATGCGACATAGATGCTCAAAACATCATGACTGAAAGCCCAGCGAGGACACGCTGCGGGTATCTATTCGATTATGTACTAGCTCCCCTAAAAAAAGTCATTAGCGAGGGCATCATTCATTATTTGATCGTCGACAGGTACGCCCTACATTGGACCCCTTGACGCCTGTCTCCTTGCCCATAGCCTCGTGAATCGTTACGCCGTGTATGGAGTTGTCGTTGAAACAGCGACATTTTGGCAACCGCTTCACCGCGCGCGACGCGGGTTGCCTTCTCAGCTTCTATGCTCGCCATCGTGGAAGTCTTTCGGTGCTCAGTTGGCAAAGATCCGCACGTTCAGGTCGACGCTGCCCGTCGCAATGACACACCGGATCTGCACGTCTTGAGGTTTTGCGACCGTCTTGCTCGGAGTCCCGTTGGCACCGTTTTGGGTATCGCCGTTGGGTGTCGCCTCGCGATTGATTCCTGGTGCCCAGCGCAGGCACGAAACGAAATGGCCGTGTACGTCGTCAAGCACCTTGACACATTTGCCCTCTTGCGCGAGATCCCAGCACCGCAATGTCTTGTCGTCGGACACACTGAGCAAATATTTGCCGCCTGGGTGGAAAACGAGAGCTCGCACCCAGTTGTCGTGGCCGGTGAGCGTCTTGATGCAGTTGCCTCGGGCATCCCACAGCCGAATGGCCTTGTCGCGGCTGCCCGTCGCCATGAACTCTGCCGCGTTCGTAGCCGCTGGCGGCTTCTTCAGACCCGCGAGAGTCGCCAGGTGAGGATAGGCGGTGGCCGGCGCGAGTGTGCAGCACTCCACGACGTGCTCGTGGCCTACGAGCATCAGCTTGACCTCGGGATTCGCGGCGCTAATGTCCCATAGTCGTCCTGTCTGGTCGTTCCCGGCCGACAGCAGGAAGCGCCCATCCGGCGACGGACACACGTCGCGAACCCAGTCCGCATGGCCACGGAGTGTCTTGACGCAGTAACCCGTCGACACGTCCCAAATGCGCAGCGTCTTGTCGCGACTGGCCGAAACGAGGAGGTTGCCCGAGCCCGGTGCCCCTGCGGCTCCCGAAGGAATGAATCTGACCGCACTGACGCTGTGGTCGTGACCAGGCAACGTCCGGATATTCTTGTACTCGTCTGAAGGATCCCAAAGCTTAATGGTGAGGTCGCTCGAGCAGGAAGCCAACAGCGTGGCGCCTCGTGGTCCTCCAAAGTCGACGTCCAACACAGCCTTGGTGTGGCCTTTGATGGTCCTCTCCAGCTCGCCCAGCTCCCAGTCCCAGATCTTAATGGTGTAGTCTTCGGAACCTGATGCTAGAGACGAGAAGACGGGGTGGAAGGCGACGCAGGTGATGGGGTCTCGGTGGGATTGGAGCGTGTGTCGGGCTGGTGAGCGAGGCAGCCAGCTAGTGGGGTCCTGGTTTCGGCGGGAGAGGGAGGTCGGTGTCGCGTTGTCGAGTTCTGATTGCAGAGAGGCGGTTCGAGACTCGAGTTCCATTATCTGGCCGAGGTCAGTCGTCATCGTGTGGACGCGAGGGGGGGCAGCGCGCCTTTTTCTGCAACCTCACGACACTGGTCCACTTCTTCTCGAGCAAACCCTCATATTTTTTGGAAGTAGCAGCATCGAAGGAGTCACCAATCTGGAGCTCTTCGCGAAGAGCGGCGGCGGCGTTTGGCAGGTTGCTCGAAGAGAGATATGCAATAATAGCCTTGTGCCTATTGCAATAGTAAGCATGTTGATGTTTCAAGTTTTGGCCATGCAGGGTGGTCGTACAGCTCCTCTGCTTGCCGAGAGGTCAAAATTTGGCTCATTGTGGTGTGGAGAGGAAGCTCTCAAGGGACCATTGGCCAACAGCAAGAAGGAATGAAAAAAGATGTTAAGTAGCTGAAGAACTGATGGTGCAGTGTCGCGAACAAGGCAAAAAGGGGAACACAGCAAAGTCGGTGAGTGGCTTGTTAATTTGTTGGGGAGATTGTGCTTCGGGGCTTCGTCCGCCTACTGTGGTGGTGGTGGTAGTGTTGGTTTCAGCGTCGCAGCAACCTGGCTGTGATGGGCAGCAATCCAAACTGGGGATGAGTTGAGGCAGGTGGGCAAAATCTGCAAGGCTGCTATCGATTCGACTCCGTTGGCCAAATATTGGCGGATGTCTTGGACAATTGCAGCCTCGTCGCGTCGGTCGGGGAATTTCGTCGGACCAAGGTGGGGGTGAGACACGCTGGAGGAAGAGAGAGGAAGAGGGAAAGAAAGTACTTCGTATGTGTGAGAGAGTCAGGCCCGTCGAGGAGCCAGGTGGCAGGTCAAGTTGCGAAAGGCGGTGTCGGTGTGTCGTGTGGGATGGAGCGATGCGCGATGGCGCGGGTGTGGATGCGGATGTTGGATTCGGCGTCAGTGCGGATATTGTGCTTCTAATTGACTATTTCACGGGCTGGACTCCCTAGGAGTTGGCTGGATATGAATTGGTTTATGTTTCGGAAGAGTATTCATTGCTTCAATGGCTCGATTGCAGTGACTACCATCTTGCGGATCCATCAATCGTAGGTATCTACGTAAGCTACCTTACCTTAGGTACCTACCTACCTAGTAGGCCAGTATCTTTCTAGGTACCTTACCCAAGTACCAAGGCACGGATATCTGTCAGGCATGGGCGACAAGGGCTTTGGAAGATGGCAAATGTTTCATGTGCTTCCCAGCTTTACTTGCCGGCCTGGGAGCTGCCCTGCGGCGCCTGCGCTTTCGCTGCGCTTGAAGAAAATCCGAGGTGAAGCTCCCGGCTTGGGCGGGGCTGGTCGGCACTGGGCAGAGGTTAAAACTACGTACCGCTGCTCGCTCACCGTGGCCGAATCCACTCACCTATCTCACCTTCCTTTCCACCAGCACTATCCATTCCTGTTTGTTGTGGCTCTTGGCTTCTTGAATCTGCAGAAAGGCACCATCTGCCTCACATTGCCTCTTGGTAATTTTGTATCTCGCAACGAGTGCCCCTCGCGTAGTTTCGTCTTCTACCAGGAAGACACATCTGACCACGATGCACTAGAATGCCAGCGTCGCGCTGAATCTCAAGCTGGAAGCTACAGCAAAGACAACCCCTGGTTTGGAGCCGAGAGACAACGAAAGCCCGGGGGGGAAACCCCCCACCGTGATGCGCCAGGCACCACCTCTAAGCGGGTTGTCAGAAGACTGGACAATTCACAGCATGCCTTGGATTTCACAACGGTCCCCTCACTTCAGAGGCCTGGCGTAGACAGACCTGGCAAAGGAGTGGCCGAAATGCTGAGGTTCCAAATTCCGCAAGTCGAACCTCGAATCTGCCATAATGGAGACGCATCGACCGTTTTCGTACCTGTCCGTTTGCTCGGTTCAAGCCCGTCAATTGATGCCAAGCTGAAGTAGGTACCCGATTCGCTGTTTACCTAATACTAGGTGCCGGGACGAACCGAGCCCGGCCCCACCGCAAAGTCCTCAACCTACGTAGTAAGGTACTGTCAGAGAAGAGCAGGCTTGTGTTTGCCCGTCATAACCAAATCACTTTTGTCTAGGTTCTGAGAGACTATGTCAGAGAGTATGGTGGTTTCTTCCTCTGCACAAAATAGAGCACGGTCCTTACATCGAACCAATCCATTCTCCATGGCCTCGTTCAAGAAGTCAATTCGGCTGTATCCATCAGGTTCCCATGCGACATTGGGTGGTGGTTCTACTTGTACCTCTTGACGCCCAACTTTCCTGGGTAGTGACATCACATCAGACTGTTTCTACAGCAGTGCATGCAATGCTGCCCGTGACTGGGTACAATACTGCTGCAACAGCATTCAATTTCATCTCTGTCGGGTTTCCTCCCCCATGTAAGCTTGTCGGAGGTTGATGTTGGGATGACAGGAGACGTCTGCGCATGTCTGGGGGTGGGCCGGGCTCAGCCACGGGGGCTTGAAGTATTTAATTGACAATGTTATGCCTTTACTCTTCAGCTTCTGGGAGAGGGCAGTACAGAGTGGCTTACTCATTCAACGGGTTCATGCGACATGCAGCCCGCTGGGGAAAAAAGAAAATGAAATCAGGGCTAGCCTGCATCGACGGTGGACTTCCTTACCGAATGGCCCAGCTGGCTTCGGTGAGAGACGGTCAGCTGAAGAAAGCAGAGGTCTGCGACTCTCTTGCCCATCAATTGACTCTCGGCCTGCTGAGTCATCTGTACTCCGTACTCTGTTTACATTCTGGTCAAGGCCCAATCATGCCCAAGCACCCCCACACAAAAACCCGGAAACCCACAGACCACCTGCCCAAAGCCCCATTGTAGGCCTCATCGGTCGTCACAACGTGTAGGTACGATTTATAGGTGTAATCTGCATGGTTCGTCTATCTGAGCTAGTGGGCCTGGTGCCCCATTACAGATATAGTCACCTGACCACCACCTAAGGTGGTGTATACTATAGTTACTTCTATTCTAAAAATTATATTAATATCCTCATTAGTATATAGCTATTATCCTATAAATCTTCTAATTTATTTATTTACTATATTACTCTCTATAATATTAATTTCAGTATTCTATAGTAAGTCTACTATCTATATTTATTATATTATATTATATATATTAGTATTATAGATAATATTAAAAGTATTATAGAACTTTAAGGCTTAGTAATATCTTTCTTCTATTATAAATTTTTTTAGTTTTTTAAAATTATCCTCTTCTATAAAATCTGAGAATTTATATAAGTTATTATTTTTAATATAGCTTTTTAGCTATATATTTTTAGGTTTAGAGTTACTATCTTTACTTTCTGATTCTAAAGTATCTATTTTAGAATTTAAGCTCTCAGTATTAGTAGGAATTATATTAGTTATATTAGAAATTATATTAGTTATATTAGGAATTATATTCTTAGTTTTTATAATTATAGGAGTCTCTCTACTGGATCTTGAGAGATTAGCTATTCTATCTAGTTCTCTCTAGTTAAAATACTTTATATTATCTCTCTTATAAATATTAGTTATTATTTTTACTATTACTTTCAGAATATTCTATTTCCTTCCTGAATTCCTTCTTTATAATATAGTAATATTAACTTAAGTGATATAAAGGATAGTTTATATTTCTAATTTATCTATTCTACTACTTATAAGAAAGTAGGTTACTACTTTCTTATATAATATATAGGAAGATTTAGATTTAGTTATCTTTATAATTAGTAATTTAATAAAGTTAAGTATTTATTATTATATTTTTTTAGTTATAATATTATTAATATAGATAGATTTTATAAGTTATTTAGTGTAGGTAACTTATTTAGTTTATCTAGTAGACTGAAAATTATTATCTATATTAAATATAGAAATTTTAGATCTTATTAATATTTATATAGAATTTCTATTAGTATTAGTTTTTTAAGATATAAATATTATACTAATTATATAGTTCTTATTTTTTTTCTTATATTTACTTAGTATATTAGGAGTAAATATAGATTCAGATCTGTATTTCTTAGCTATATTAGTATTTTCTGCGGGAGTAGATTAACTTTCAGCTAAGTTATTTAGTATTATTATTCTGAATATATTTCTACTAACTGATAGTTACTATATTATAATATATCTGGGAAAGTATATAGTTAGTTAACTATTTAGTATTAATTATATATTTTTACTTAGTTTCTATAGTTATTCTTTATTTACTATATTTATAGAATTATTACTAAGTTTAGAGATATTAGTATTAGAGTAATTAAAATTTATATTACTAGTGATAGAGATTAGTTAATTAATTATATCTCTTAGTTAGATATTTTATTTATTAGGTATATAATTAGTTTTATTATATAATAGAATTTACTATAGAGAATATAGGAAAGTAAAGTATAAAGTTTTTAGGCTGTAAGATATATATAAGTGTTACAGGCTATACCTGGATGTCCGGCCAGGGCTGTGCCCAGGCATCCGAAGCTAACCCCCTCGCCCGGGTGGGGCTCCAGTAGGCCCCATATAGCACTATATATACAGACTTTTCTACGCACCCGTGAAGGCTTCTCTTTTACTCCTTAGTTCTAAATAAATAGTATTTTGCGCTACCTTCCGGTTAAATAAGTCTAGGTCTAGCTTTTTATATATTTAGAACTCAGTTTTATTTACTATATAGATAATATTAAGTAGAGCGTAGCTTCCTACTAGTTAAGTATATAATCTAGTTAAATGCAGCTCCTAGGATATAACATTATATAACAAGTAACTAACTAACTAATATAAAGAATAATAGAGGATACTGGAGCCCCCCAGGATACTCCTATAGGTAGTAACCTTATAAGTAAACTACTTTAGTAGTAGTTATAGTATATTTTAAGCTCTCTCTACTAGAGGATTAATAAGTTCTTATATAAGTTAGTAAAATAAGATACTATAGTAAGTAGTAACCCCCAGGTGGCTACTATAATAGATACCTCTAACTTATATTAGGATATTCTAGTAACCTCTAGAATAATATCTATTAAGATAATAGCTTTTAGGGTTAATAATACTACTATACCTCTATTAGTAGCTAACTATTAGAGGAAGCTTCTTTCTCTACTCCTAAAGTTTTTAGGTAAGTAGAAGGAATACTGAGTGTAAGCTTAACAGATAAAAGCTAAACTTAAGATTAACTACTATTTCTTTAATAGTAATTAGGAATATTAGTATCTAATTTACTCTTATTTAGACTTTAGTCTTTAGTAGGTAGTTAAAACTTTCTATATAGTAGGAAGGCTAGAGAACTTCTATAATCTAAACGATTTTATAAATTATTTAGATAGAATTTACCTAGATTCTAATAGCTAGCTTTATATTATTATTTAGCTATAGAGTTTTAAATAGAAGGAAAATAAATATCTAACTACTTTTCTATCCTAATTTAAAAAAACTCTAGCTAATACTAGAGGATATATATAGCTAGATATAGTTTAGATCTCTCTATTAGAGGCTACTTTACTTTCCCACCTTAAGAAGCTACTTATTATAGTTAACTTTCTTATAGAGTATAAATTTTAATTATCTAAAATTTAAGATATAGCTTAGAAACTTAAATATATAAAGGGAATATCAGTATACTACTAGCTGCCCCACTAGAGACCTACTACTTATAATATAGAGAGTAATATTATAATAACTAGAGTAGTTAAGAAGTAATAACGATACTGAAGCTTTAGTAGCTCCTCCTCTACCCCTAAGGAACGCTCTAAAAACTACTAGGATACTTACTAATATTTTAAGTATAGTAAGAAAGATTATATTTATAGAAACTATAGAATCTGAGAGTATAAGAAAACTAATATAAAGGTTATAAAAACTATAGCTACTTTAGATTATACTGAGGATAACTAGGGGGATAATACTATCCTACCTAGCGACAGTGAGGATTCAGGAAAAAAGTAACTTTAGAGTGAAGTTAGGCTCTAAAGCTAACTGAAGTGGAAATAATAGGATAAAGGAAATAATAGGAAAAGGAATAAGTAAGTAACTAGTAGTTAGCTACTATTCAGATTAGAATTAATAGAGGTTACTCTATTAATATACTTATTAATATAGATTATAATATCTATATTATTATTAATATCTTCCTTATAAAGAAACTTTACTTCCTACTAATTAATTAGTTAAAGAGATAGATAAGGAAATATACTACTAAGTTATTATTTAGTAATATCTAGAGGGTAGCTATTCTAACTTTAGAAGTTAGTAGTTATATATAGAAGATCTATATCTATATTATAGAGGGTCTATAGCTATTCTTATATTTTTAGTGGCTATAAATAGAGGATAATTATATTATTTATAATACTGAAGCCTAACAGATAATATATAGAAAGGGTAGTATAATAATATATTTAAAATATTAAGATAAGTTAGTATAACTTAAGGAGATCTAGTTAGCTTAGCTGCTTAGTGCTAATTTGTTTATATTTATCTGTTAGCATACTATATAGTATACTAGTGAGATATTAAGCTCCTACTAAGTTATATCTATTAGTCTGATAGATATTAAGAAAATATTAACTTTAAAGGCAGAGGTGGACCTAAGAGATTATATCTCTATAAATATCTTAAAGGAATTCCTAAATTTTTTCTATCTAGATTCAGTATACTAACTACCTCCTAGCTAACTAGGAATAAACTACTATATCCTATTAATTCCTAATAATAAGGAATAGAAACTAGATTTCCTATAGGGATCCCTCTATAGTATATTATAAGAAGAGCTTTTAATACTTAAGAAAATTCTAGAGGATTTACTTAACAAGGAATTTATTAAAATAAGTAATTTCTCTATTAGTATCTTAATCCTCTTTATAAAAAAGCTAGATAGAGGAATATATTTCTATATAGATTATAAAGCTTTTAATATAATTATAAAAAAAGATTATTACTTCCTCTTTCTTATATTAGAGACCCTCTAGAGGGTTACTACTGCCTGCTAGTATACTAAGTTTAACGTTATTACTATATTCTATAAAATTAGAATTAATAAAGTAGATCAGGAGAAAATAGCTTTTCAGATATATTATAACTTCTTTAAATAGATAGTATACCTTTTTAGACTTATTAGTATCCCCACTATATTTTAATAGTATATTAATAGCTGCCTGTAATAGTTTCTAGATAATTTTATTATAATATATATTAATAATATTCTTATTTACATTAGTAGCTTACGAAAAGAGTATAAAGAGAACGTCTACTAAATACTTAGTTACTTTATTAATATAGATTTTAAGTTAGATCCTAAGAAGTCTAAGTTCTCAGTTACTATAGTTAAGTATATTAAGTTTATTATATTAGCTGGAAAGGGTCTCTCTTATAATTTTAAGAAGTTAGAAATTATTACTAACTAGTTTCCCTCTAGCTTACTGAAGAGTATCTATAGTTTCCTTAGGTTTATAAATTACTATAATGTTTTTATACTTTAGTATAATATTATTATAAAGCTTTTAAATTATCTAACTTAGAAGTTAGTTTCCTTTAACTGGAGACTAGAAAAGTAGGAAGTTTTCCTCATACTGAAATAACTTTTTATTATAGAACTGATTCTGTAGATATTTAATCTTAATATTCTAATAATAGTAGAGATAGACTATTTAGAGTATACCTTAGGAGGTATATTAACTTAAGATAATAAGGCTGGAGTAAGATATTTAGTAGTTTTCCACTCTTAATATTTAACCCCTATAGAGTTTAATTACTTAATCTATAATAAGAAGCTTCTTATAATACTAGTCTATTTATAAGTATAGAAGGTAAAGCTGCAGAGTATTAGGAAGTTTAAGGTCTTTACTAACTATAAAAGTTTTAAGTATTTTATAAAGAAATAATAGCTTACAGAGAGGTAGAGCTAGTAGGTAGAAGAGTTATCTTAGTATAACTTTTACCTTAAGTATTAGCCGGGCGTCCAGGTAGTAGCTTCCGACGCTCTCTCCCAGAGGAAATAAGATACCCCTAAAAGGTAGAATAATAAGAGGTAATAGGGATAAGTAATATAGATTATTCTGGATGCTACTATCCCTAAAAAGCTCCAGGTAGGATATATAGGTATTACTAATACTTAGGTTTTTAAAGGAAGATTAAATTTATAAGAAATATAGAATTATATTACTAAGAGAGATTCCTTATATTAATAGATTTTTATAGTAGTTTAGTAGGGAGAGTGTAATTTTCTTTCTAACTTCTATATTAAGGTCCAGATTATTAAGTATATTATTAATATACTGAGATAGTTTACCTTTAGAGAAAGACTTTAAATGTTAGGTAGTAAAGAGAGTAATAACTTCCTTAATAAACTTAGGACTAAGTTAGTATAGAAGTTATATAATTCTTCTTCTATAGGTTACTTAGGGCGTAATAGTATACTAGAGATTATAAGCTAACAGTTCTACTAATTTAGATAGTTATAAAGTGTCTGCTAATTTATATATAACTATAATATATTTAGAGGTATTTATATCTAGAGGTAAGCTAAGAAGGGATTCTTAAAGTTCCTATTAGTATCTAACTACTTATATTCTAATTTATTCATAAACTTTATTACTAATTTACTCCCTATAAAAAGATAAAGTAGCTATTACCTCTAGGTTATTATTAATTAACTAGGTAAGGTTTCTATATTAGAGGAGATAGATATAATAGAGGTGGAAATATATATTTAGTAGTTTCTTAGTTACTACTATAGGTTCTATAGAATATTATATTCTATTATAAGTAATAGAGAGTCTAATTAGGTAAGTTATTCCTAGAAGGAGTTTTAAAGGTTAATAGATATTATATACCTATTAAGTATTAGTTACTATTTACAGACTAATAGGATTACAGAATAATATAACTAGGAGATCTAAGTAGTTTTAAGGGTATTTACCTATTAGTTTCAGAATAACTAGGATAACCTGCTACTTATTATATAGTTAGCTTTCTATAACTAGTAGTATAATATAATAGAGATTATATCTTTTTTTATAGATTATAAATATTATATTAACTTTATTCTGATTACTAAAGAGTATATAAAACTACTTAATAGTAGTAAGGTTACAGCTTACTAGCTAGTTAAGAGAATATAGTTAGTAATAATATATATCTATATAGAGATAGCTACTACTCAGTAGAAGTTAGAAGCTTAGGTGAATAAAATTTAGTTCCCTACAGATTAGTACTAAGTTAGTAATAAGATATAATTAAATATATCTAAATATAAATTACTAAAGCTAAGCTGAAAGCTAGTTTAGCTATATTATAAATATATAATAGTGAAAATCTTCTTACTATATATTATAAAGCTAGATACTCTAGAGTTTATTTACTTACAGTTTTATATAGATTTACTCTAGAGAGCTACTACTAATTTACTATTTAGGTAGGTTATAGTTAATAGCTAGCTACTACTACTAGTAGATAATAATAGGGAGGTTAAATAGTTAGTTAAAAGTATTCTTATTATAAGGATATACTAAGTGGGGAGAGGATACTAATAAGAGGCTCTCATTAAATAGGAAAGGTATATAAACTCTATATAGAAGCCTATTAATACTATTATAGATATAGCAGCCCTGGAGCAGTATAAGGTGATATATAGGCTAATTACAGATAATGACAGAGACTCAGCCTACAGCCTCCAACCGGGCAGCAGCTGGAGAGGAGGGGGGTAATATTACAGGCTATACCTAGATATCCAGCTAGGGTTATGCCTAAGTATCTAAAACTAACCTCCTCGCCCAGGTGGGGCTCCAGTAGGCTTTATATAGTATTATATATACAGAATTTTCTATATACTTGTGAAAGCTTCTTTTTTACTCCTTAGTTCTAAATAAATAGTATTTTATGCTACCTTCCGGTTGAATAAGCCTAGGTCCAGCCTTTCACAATAAGGAAGAAAAGTTTTTACTTTTAATTTTTTATGAGGTATATATTAAATAGTAGTTTAGTGAAGTTTAGTTAGCTAAATAGAAGGAGTAGATAGTTTTCTATTTTATAAGGTAGATATAATTTAATATTTTACTTACTAGAAAAAAAAGGGAATAATATAGAAGTTATTATAATTATATAATATAATTATTATTTCTATTACTAGGTATTAGATTATTAGGATTAGAGAAGATATTTCAGAATCTGGATCTTAAGTAACTATTTATTGTGATTAGAGTCTAAATACTTAAATTTAGTTAAGTATTAAGTTATCTTTTCTGATAGACGTTAGGTTATAACTAATTTGACTTCCTTAGATATATCTATAATTAGTAGGATCTGTAGTAGTGTTTATCTGTAGGGATTGAGATCTGTAGCTAGCTTAAGATAGTTAATAGAGATAATATTATGTATTTTCCACTTAGTTAGGAGTTCTAATTAGTATATTAATTACCTAATTTTTTTGATAATTTAGAAAGATCCTACTATCTGAATACTATATTTATATCTAACTACTATAGCTTGCAGAATTAAGTATTTTTAGTGTAGCTTCAGTATTACTTTATCTCTAACATTAAAAAACCTTATTATATATTAATAATTATAATAGTATTTTATTATTATACTTATAATTAATAATATATTATATATATATAATTTATTATTATAAATCTATTTTTGGATATAGTATTCAGTAAGACTTTTATAATATTATTAGGTATAAATTTATATATAATAATATTTAGTAATTAACTAGTTACTGAAGATTTTATATTATTATATATAAATTAGATCTGTGGGATAACTTAATTTTAGTATTTTAGGAATTATAAATTATAAATATAATATTAAATTATAGAGGAGATTATCTAGATAGTTCTCTCAGATTATCTATCTATCTGGGAGTGATATACTATTATATATAGTAATTTTGTTTCTATTTCTTTCTATTTAACTATCTAGAGTTTAGTAAGGAATTTAGAATTTCTGTCACTAATAATAATCTTTAGAATTCCCCAGTTAGTAATAAATAGTTTATTATATAATTAAGTACTTTATATATGTATTAGTTATATTTTTTAATAATTTTAATACAAACTGAATCTCTTTAGAGAATTTATTAACTACTACTAAGATAATATATTAATTAAGTTTAACTAGAGATAAGTAATATTATTATAAAGTTAATAATTATTATATAGTATAGATATAGTAGTAGTAAGATTAGTTAGAGATTATTATATATTTTATATTTATATATTTAGTATATTTAATAGTCTAGATATTTTACTAGATATTCTCTTAATACTTTCAAGCTATTATATATATATGTTGAAATACTAGGCTATAGGTGTTTACCTTATAGTAGTATTGTACCTACAGGCTGAATATTCTGTGGAATATTCTATATCTTTCTTTTATAGGGTACTTACTTGTAACTAACTTTAGTATGCGTAATAACATGTAATTCCTGACGTAAGTCTATATTACTGGAATATTCTAATTAGTAGTAATTAGAATATTCTAGAATTTAAGGTAGTACTATAAAAGAGGCTTCTTTGCCCTCTTTTAGTATGTAACTAGATGAATTAACTATAACACTCTTTATAAGAATATAACTACTATTTACTCTTTTATACTATTTTCTCTTCCCCTGAGAATATTTGGTATATATACTTTTAATGTAAGGTATCACTTTACTGGATGTAGGTCTTAATCCTACCTACCTCGCAACAGGTTATGAGCCCAGGGTTTTATTTATTATATTACTCTATCGAAACTCGAGATTCTCTTTATCGAATTAAACGAAACCTGATAATTGTATTAAGTTATATATCTCGAAGAATTTCGACTATTTATATCGGCTAATGTAATATCCGATATAACGATATTGTATCTATTTGAATATCTGAAATCGCCTCCTCCGAATCCTATAGTAACCCTAGAGTTACTATTACACTAGTATCCTACTTCTTTATAGGGTACTTATTCGATTTACTTGAATCGACTTTTCGAAATTGAAATTGATTTTCCGAAATTGAGAATACTACTTAGTTATTGAGTAGTATTTAGCCTTAACTATTTAGCTAAACGATTAGCTATTTTTACAGACCTTTCAGCTGTTACTATGCTATATTTATAGTTATGGCTGATATTATTAAGGCTGTTACAGGCTGTTTAATGCCTGAAAAATAGAGGCTATTAGGTGCTGAAAATTGGTCTACCTGGTTTTGCTTCTTGAAGCTCTATTTTAGGTTTCTTAAATTATTTGATTTCTTCGAAAACGAGGAGGCCTATAAGGCTATAACTGATGACTAAAAGGTTCAGGCTTTATTACTTATACGTCAAAATATTACTATAGAGCCTTTAAACTTTATTTTCGACTAACAGGATCCTTATACAGCTATTATAACTCTGAAAGCTAGCTATGAGGGTACTGGACCTGTTCTTCGACAATAGCTATATCTTGAATTTCACTATATTAAATTTGAAAATTATAGCTTTCTTACCGAATTTATTAGTATTTTTAAAAGCTACTTATTTAAGTTAGCTAATATAGGTGCTAATATAGATGATATCGACTAAAAAACTGTTTTTATAGTGGCTTTACAGCGTTCCTACTCTGTATGGTCAGATCGTTAATGGTCTAATTTAAGGCTGAAAGAGCCTCCTACTCTTCAGGCTCTTATAGCTGATATTTTAGATGAAAATCATAGGGAAATTGATACCTCTATGTTAAATAGCTTTACTAAAAAGTATTATAGAAGGGATAATGTTATTAACCTTTCTGAAAAATCCGAAAAATCTAAAAATGGATCTAAAAGCCTTACTTATAGCGCTAAAAAATGCGCTAAAGAAGGAAGATCCTACTGAAAGGATTATTCTAAAAATTCGAATACTTCTTTAGGGTAAAAAAAGCTTTCCTAAAGAGTTTTCTTAGTTTCTTTTACTATTATAGCTATTATAGAGCCTCAGAGCTTTATTAAAGTTAATATAGAACCTCAGGGCTCTATAAATGAGGTTTTTATAGTACTTATAGGTATTACTTATTGGGGTAAAAATACTGAAAAAACCTCTATACTTTATAAGAGGTCTGAAAATTCAGAAATCCTAAATAAAAATTGGTAGCTTTATGATACAGGCTCTACTGTTTATATAGTAAACAACTTTCAGTTTTTCATTGATATGGATACTTTACAGAACCTACCACCTGTATTTACAGGAGGCGGGCCTGTAAATCCTTCTGGTATTGGTATTATAGAACTTCCTATCTACTATAAGGGTTTTATAAATACTATTAAGTTAACTAATACTTTTTATATTCTAGAGTTTCTAATTAATATTTTCTCTTGATTACTCTACTATAATAAGGGTGGTTTTATTAAGGGTAATGTCTTATATGATGCTGAAAATAAACTCTTTATAGCTCTGAATTTACAGCGAGGTTTTTATTTACCTATAGCTGTTAAAATAACTATAGAGTCTTTACTTACTAAAGGTTTCTATAATTCTCAGCCTTTTTGGAAAATTCAGAAGGAAGTTTTCTAAAAATATAGTATAAATATTATATCAGCATTAAAATCTTCTATATTTACAGAAGAATCTGATTATAGATTAGTGGGGTCTATGGTATCTACTAACTGTAATCTAGAGCTTTCTGATAAAATAGTAGATTTATCTGCTAATTTATAGTAGCTTACTGAACTTACAGAAAGCTCTATAGTAGATTTCGAAGCTTTTATAGTAGACTACATTTCGAACTTTGAAGTAAAAATAACTACTATTACTATAGAGTGGCATCGTCAGCTAGGGCACCCTAGCTATTCCTTTTTAGCTAAAATAGCTAAAATTACAGAAGGGATACCTATAAATCAGCTAAAAGAGGCTGATTTACAGTGTCCTGACTGTGCTAAAAGTAAACTTACAAGGTAACAGTCAAAAATTAGCTATAATAGGGCTACAAAACTACTTTTTCGAATCTGTATAGATTCGATTAAAGTAAGTCCTACTAGTAATATAGGGAATAATTACGCTATTCCCTACACTGACGACTATAGTGCCTATAGAGCTATAGACTTTACAGCTAAAAAAGACGAAATTTTTAGCTGTATTATAGCTCAACTAGAGTACTATAAAACTTAATTTGGGCTTTATCTCTCTGCCTTTCGCCTCGATAATGGCTGAGAATTTAATCCTAAATTATTAGAGGATTATATAAAAATACGGGGAATTATTTTAGAGCCCTCTATGGTCTATACCTCCGAATAAAATGGTATTGTAGAGTGTACCAACAGGGTTTTAATCGAAAAAACCCGTATTATTTTACTTTTAGAAGGTTTACCCCTCTATATTTGGGATGCTGTTATGTCTGCAGTTGTTAATTTAGTTAACTTAACTGCTATAATAAGACTTACAGTTACTCCTTAATAGGCTTTACTGGATTTTATTTATCCAGGAAGAAATAATAAACTAAATATAGAGGATTTATAACCTATAGGTACTAAAGTTTTAGTATACTATCCTTCTGAAAAACGGAAAAATAGTGATAAACTTACTGTTTTTACAGAAGAAGGTTTCTTTATTACCTATAAAGGTACTTTAAAAATCGCTTTAGTTTTTATACTAACTAGACCTTATAAATCTAAGTTGGTGAAAACGGCGCACTTTAAATTTATTAAGAATAATATAGTAGGGGGGGTTACTTCTAGCTATAGTTATCCTTATAACTTAGCGCCCTCTACAGTGATTACTTTATACTAACCTTCTATAAGGCTTTCTATATCTTATACCTTATCTACTTATTTAGAGCCTTAAACCCTCAAATAGGCTCTAAATACTGCTGAAAAAGAGGAATAGCTTAAGGTTATCTATACTGAGATTAGCTAGCTAATCTATAGAGGTGTTTTTAAGGATGTATCTACTAAATAGCTTTATTAGAATAAATCCCTCTAAAAAACCTATAGCTATAAGATGGGTTTTTAAGCGTAAGCTTAACCTAGATGGGTCTATAAATAAATATAAGGTCCGTTTAGTAGCTAAAGGATTTCAGTAGAAATATGGTATAGATTATTTCCAGACTTTTGCTATAGGCTCTGATCTAGTTACTTTTAGAGTATTTTTATCTATAGCAACAGCCCAAGACTGGGAAATCCACCATATTGACGTGGTTGGAGCCTTTTTATATGGGGATTTAGAAGAAGAGATTTATATAAAAATCTCTGAACTACCTCTTATCGAATTTTTCGAAAAATTCCCTGAATTAAATACTATAGGATTTAATCCTAGTATTGAACAGGTTTTACTGCTACTACAGGCTCTATATGGCTTAAAATAGAGCTCTAGATAGTGGTAAAAGAAAATTCGAAAAGTTCTTTAAGATTTAGGGTTTTTACCCTTAAAATCTGATGAGGCTACTTATTATAATAATAGCCTTGAAGATCCTGTTTATTTAGTTACCTATGTGGATGACTTTCTGATTTTCGGAAAGAATTTAAGTACTGTAACTAAATTTAAATCTTCTCTGAAAAGATTTATCAATATTGAGGATCTTGGAGAATTATCTCACTTTTTAGGGCTTAGTATTATACGTAATCGAGCCCAAAAAATTCTCCAGGTCTCTCAGGCCCACTATATTAAGCAGCTATTATCTGAGAATAATTTAACTGCTATAAGGCCTTCAAATTTCCCTCTAAATCCTGGGGTT
>MASP02000858.1:0-37985 GCA_001693025.2 Colletotrichum lindemuthianum | reverse complement strand
CGAGGGTAGTATTTAAGAGGGGGGGGGGGGGGGGGTGGAATATTAGATTTAATTTTAAGAGGTTAATAATAATATAATAATATAAACTCTAGACCTTATAAAAAGGTATAGTAGATATAAAGCTATTAATAATACTATAAAAATCTTAAATATAATAAGTTATATACAGCGCCCCCCTAAAAACAGAAAGAATAAGTAGTATCCCCTCTCACTCACTCTTCTAATAACGCTAAGCTTTAGTATTCAGCTAGTATATAAAGAATTCCATATAAATTTTAGATATTAATATATAGGAGTTTCCTATATAGTAGTTACTAAAGTAGTATACATTATACTACTAAGTAATCTTATTTATAAATAATAACTTACCTCTATCCCTCACTACAATATCTAACTAGTAACTAACGTCAAGCAATTTAAACTTAGATACACTTAGCGTATATAGGTTATTGAAGACTATTAGTATATATATAACTAAGGTCTCCTCTATTAACTCTATACTGTAGTATATAGTGAGAGAAGCTTCTGTCGCTATAGTGACGCTTTTAGCCTAGTTAGTAGTGTATATAATATATATAATTCTGCCTTTTAGACTATAGATATTACTATCCTCTAGCTTCATAGTAATAAGGATCCTAAGTTCTGATATTACTAGTAACTTAATAAACTTCTAGTAGAATTAGATACTACTAATATCTAATCTAGCTTTTTTATATAGTAACTATATTATATTTTCTCTATTATTGTTTCAGTAGTAAGCTAGCTTTCTTGTGGGGCTGGTCTGGATATATTATAATAATTTACTCTATATGCGTTTATTAATATTATTACTACTGCTGCCACTAAGCTAGTAGGTGTCTCTCAGGTAGTAGGTTACAGGCTTCTATATCCTCTATCTCTCTGCTTACCTATTAAAAGCCTATATATTAGGAATCTTGGCGCCTTCCGCTATAGCCTCACTGCAGCTTAGGTATATAGCTATAATAACTTTACAGTCGACTGTGTGGAGATAATTCTACACTATATTATATATTTTCTTGATGACAGCCTAGTTGGGAAACAGTATACTTAGTATTATAATAAGTATATTATTGCTATCAGTCGAGAGCTTGAGACTATAGTGGAGCGAGAAGGCTTTAAGTTTCTTTAGAATCATATTCCACTTATATAGAATATAGTATAGAAGGTTAGCTATTATGATAAGCTTCGTGAGTAGGGACTGGTATATAATAATATCTCCCTCCTCCTTATCTTCCTCCTTCTCCTTCTTCTAAGCTTCTCTATCTAGATCTATATTAGGCGGTATCTCTCAGTATATATAGCGGCTGTGTTATTTAACGAGTGACTCTTACTCCTAGCGGGTCAGCATCCAGTAGCTTATATCCCGCGAGATCTAGTCTATAGGTAAGTAAATACTAATAAATAGGTTTCCTCCGTCATTATAGGGTTTATTCGACTTATATATAAGGTATTATAATATATTCCCCTCAGCTGGCAGGTATGCCAGCCTCGCCTGCGCCCTCGAGGTAGGATATTAGCCTTCAGATAGGTAGCTCCACTCAGTGTTAAGGCAGGCATCAATAGGTAGCAGTTCAACCTTATAGCCAGCGAAGTCCTTATAGTACTTCGCAGTAAGGATAATTATATTTTTGTAAGTAGTATAGACACTATATTAGGTAGCAATATAGTATTTAACGTTAGCTTTTATCAGTAGTATCTAGCTATACAGATATAAGCTAACCTAGCGATACTACTTAACTAATATTACATAGTATTAACCTCAGTATCTTTAGTCGTCAGGTAGCAAGATATATAATATACTAAGCTTATAAGAACTTCAGGATTAAGGTAGACAGAGAGAGGTAGATATTATTATATTATATATAATATATAAGCTTCCTGTAACTAGCAGATGGTTAGTCTATATTAGATATACTATTAGTTACTCTGCAGACTAGAGGGAAAGGGAGGAGGAGAAACCTAAAGAGAATAAAAATAAAACTTAATATTAAATACGTTAGGTTAGGATATCTCTATCCTTATTAGCTATTAAGGATATTGAATTATCGATACTAGTTCCTGATTAATAATTAGCGTAAGAGAGAGGGATAAAGAGAGGGAGAGAGTCTATATAGAGAGAGGGAGAGAGAGAGATAGAAAGAGAGATCCTCTAATTTAGTAGAGTTAACTAGATATATATAGTAGCTTTTATTGTGTGATATATTATTAAGTAAGTATTTAATTATTAGTAGGATAATAGTAATAAGTTCCTTATTATTAATTAGGTTTACTGAGGAGTAATAAAACTTACTGAGGGGTGATGAGGCCTACCGAGGGGTGATAAGGCCCACTGAGGAGTAATAAAGCCTACTGAGGGGTAATAAGGTCCACTGAGAGGTAATAAAGCCCACTGAGGGGTAATAAAGCCTACTGAGGAGTAATAAGGCTTACTGAGGAGTGATAAAACTTACTGAGGGGTAATAATATATAATTTAATAATACTACTTACTTCACTCTTAAGTATATTATTATACTACTCAGCCTTAGAGGCAAGAGGTATTAACAGACAGACACTTAATATTTATAAAGGTAGTCCGGAAAGTGTCAGTTATAGACAAACTGACAGCTAATATATTACTTAGTATAGACGTTATAGGTCCAGAGAAATCCGACATTCTAAATAGCAAGAAATATAACTATTATCTAATCTTATAGCATACAGAATATATATATCTCTATAGTAACTTAGAGAACTAAATAACGTTACAGCAGTAGAGTTATTACTAACATAGTAACGACAGTCCGATCAGGTTATTTAGAAGTATATACTAATAAAGTATAATATAACATTTTAACTGCATACAGCCAGGACCTATTGTTTAAACCGGGAGATAATATTATATATAGTGAGGAGATAAGTCACGTAACTCTAAACTTCTTAGGCACTCCTTATAGCTACAGCTTCTAATTAGCTAGCAACTCTTACTATAGATATTACTACTAGAGATACTATAAATACTACAATTCAGTTATACATATAGGTTATAAGCCTAGGGGCCCTCCAGGGGGGGGAGCTTTTTTTACTTCTTAAAACTATTACTAACCTTTTCTTTACTCTATTTTCGTTATTAACGGCATTTTCAATACGTCACAATTTTTCAAACTGGTTTTTTTTTTTTTTTTTTTTTTCTCTATACCTTCCCTCTGAAGTATAAGAAATAACACTTCAACCCCACTATCTACATCCTCCATATTATATATATTTTTTTTACCAAAAATAATCCTATTTACAGCCTCTACGACGCATGTTACTTATTCGACCCTTACTATATATACCCTTCGTATGGTGTGTGTTCTTTATACCTTTTACGTTTTCAGTATTATTTTTTTTTTACTAGCTGCAAGAACCTCCATCTCAGCCTTTAGGGTATCAACTTTTCGACGCTAAATATTATTACAGCGGCAGTATTCTTCGAATCCTTAAAAAGACCCCTCTATAGTTCTTAATAGATCAATTTTTTAACCTTAAGTAATACTAACCTCGAGGCAATATTATTTCTACAATCCCTCAGAAGAAAAGACCCTATTTCGGCTTTTAGCGTATCAATCTTTAACTCTAAGTAGTATTACAGCAGCAGAATTCTTTTTAATAAGAGCTTCCTTTTAATAACTACAACACTCTTTACTTTTATAATAAATACCTATAATTATAGTATTATAAACAGCTTAGCTATTAGTAAGTACAGAGGTTTATCAGAATAGAAATAATTAATAGGGAGGTATAGATTTTACCTTTTCAGTATAGATTTTATATAATACTTAGTTACCTAGCTTATAGAGCCTGAGGAGGTTATATTAAGAAAGTAGGTTACATTACTCTAAACCTCTTAGATACTCCTTATACTTATAGCTTCTAGTTAGTAACTCTTACTATAAACCTCACTACTATAAATAATATAATATAGTTATATATATAATCTATATTAATATTAGTATATATACTTCTAGCTAATACTAATATAACTTATATATTAATATATAATAACTTAAACTAAGTGTAGAAAATTATAAATAATTAGTTAGTTAGTTAGTTGATTCTCCGTCTGACTGTCTTAATAAGCTTTCCAGGTGGACTGAATTACTGCAGAAGAAGTATAAGATACTATATTAAGGAAGCTATACTATAGTGAGAAATAAACACTTAGTTATATAGCAGCTGGGGATAACTATATCAGACGCCAGAAGTTAATTAAGATATTATCCTAATAGTAGTAGATAAAATTCTCTAAGGAGATTCAGCTTTATACCCAGATCGTCAATAGTTAAGGTAAGATACAGTAGATATATAGAGCACTTAATTATATAACAGACTACTTATTACTAACTGGGGAGTTCTAAAGATTATTATTAGTAATAGAGATACTAGGTTACTTATGAGACCTTAGATAGTTAGATAGAAAGAGATAGGAAACAAAGCTGCTATATAGTATAGCATATCACCCTCAGACAGACGGACGGTTAGAAAAGACTATTTATATAATTTCCTCCACTATCTAATATTATATTTATAGTTTTTAATACCTAAAGTATTAAAACTAAGTTATATTATTAATCTAACTTATATATAATAGTATAAATAAGATTATTAATAACTAGACAATCTCCTAACGTTATTACATACGGATTCGCACCCAATAATATTACTAGGGCACACCCAAATACTATAGTATCTAGAGACTAATTAAGCTTATAATAGTAAGCTACTATATATATATAACGTATATTAGCAATTATAAGTATCGTAATAGTATTTCATACTGACATCCGCTATACTGTAAAAGATTATTTAATATTAGAGATAATAAGATTATACTGAAACTATACTGAGGGTAGTTAATTCCACAAGCTATATATAGTAGTTAGACGTAAATATAATATTTAGATAGTAGGATCTTTCTAAATTACTAAGTATAATAGTAAAGAAGTTAATAGAGTGAAGGGCTATATATAGTAGTGACGAGACTGAAATCTAGCTTCTTAACTTATGTTATACGTGTGGATTACCCTCTTATACCTTATATAATACTGACTTAATATTATATCTGCTTTAGCCTATAAGAATATACTCCTCCTACTGGACCTCTATCCCTAGAGGCTAAAAAAATAAAGCTATTTAGAGATTCTCCGCCCCTAGTATCTTTATTAAACCTCCACTTCTGTAGCAGGAAGAGTAATACTATTTACAGAGCTTATATAAATACTATATTTATTACTTTCAAACGCCTCAATCTCTCTACTTACTTATTACTCTCAAATACTGTAGTTATTACTTTCGAACGTCTCAATCTGTCGTAAATAACTTAATCTCTCCGTTTGTTTGTTATTCTCAAACACTGCAATTATTACTTTCGAACGCCTCAATCTCTCTATTTGCTTATTATTCTCAAATACTGTAATTATTCCTTTCGAACGCCTCAATCTCTCCGCTTATTTATTAGTCTCAAATACTATAGTTATTATTTTTGAATGCCTCAATCTCTCTACTTATCTATTACTCTTAAACGCCACTTAAATGCTTTTCAAAGCTACTACTCTAAACGCCGCAATCTCTCGTGAATACGTCAATCTCTTTTAAATAGTCTGAACGCCTCAATTAGACGCCGCTTAAACGTTTCGAAATAATCAGTATATAGTAACTTACTCTTAGCTACACTATAGTGTTATAACTTACTAGAGGCTAACGATCTTAGCTAAACTTACTCTATTCAGGCTACTTAGCTACTATATATTAATTAGGTCCCCTCGAGCCTCACGCTCTTATAAGGGATCTATATATAATATAACTTATAGTCCCGAGGTCTATAGCTCTCGCTCCAGTAATAAGCTTAAGCGTCTTTACTGCTTTATTATAATACTGGCGATAGGATCTACCCTTATCGCTTCCCAGTTAGTTTCTAATATCTACCTCAGGCTGGAGTAGGAAGCTTACTCCTTAATAGCTTTAACTATTCAAAAACGCCACTTAGCTTCTTATAGACAGCCTTATTTTTACCACTTAAAAATGCCGCTCAGCCTCTTGTAGATAATTTTATCTTTTAGCTGCTTAGAAGTACTACTCAGCCTATTACAGATCACTATAACTGCATCGAAAGTATTAACTACTGTAGCTACATGTAATAGGGTAAATTGCTGTAAACTTATAGCTACTGTAGACTACTGTAGCTACGCTAATAGTGTTAATTACTATAACCTTATTAAAAGTGTTTATTACTATAGCCTCTTTTAGTAGGGTAAATCGCTATAACTGCATTAAGAGCGACAATCGCTATAATAGTATAAAAAAGTGGTAATTGCTATAGTATCATATAGTAGGGTAAATTGCCGTAGTTGCGTCGAAAGTGTTAATTACTGTAGTATTATGAAGAAAGGTAAACTACTGTAATCTCGTTAAAAGCGTAAATCGCCGTAGCTGCGTCAAAAGTATTAATCGCTGTGGTCGAAAATATCGAAAATACTATTAAATCTATTACTAAAGCTGCAAGAAAATATCATCAATACCTCACTATAGCTTAATAGTCTACTATTAGTTAAAAGAGGTTTCGGAATATAATAGCAAAGGAGTCAATAGAGTGAAGGGCTATATATAGTAGTAATGAGACTGAAATCTAACCTCTTAACTTGTATAGCGTGCGTAGGTTACTCTCTTATATCCTATATAGTGCCGACTTAATATTATATCTACTTTAGCCTATAACACTGAGATAATTAACCGATCAGCTTACTAATTAGAACTTCCAGCTAAGTGGAAGAAGATATATAATATCAATTTTAAGTGGACCTTATTAAACTAGCTACAGATCTTAATACTTACGAAGTTATAGAGGAATCCTGCTGCAGATCGTTAATCCTACTAATTATAGATATAACTAAAAAGGTTAAATCAACCTTAGCCTAACGCCTGTCAGAAAAAATAACTTAATATACCTAAACAGATTTAAGTATTTAGACTCTAATTATAATAAATAGTTATGTGAGTTCCAGATTCTAGAATATTTTCTCCAGTTATAGTAATTTAATACCTAATAATAAAGAAGATAATTATATCATATGATAGTAATAACTTCTACTTTAATTTCTCTATTAAGTAGAGAGTAAGATATTAAGTTATATCTACCTCTTAAGGTAGGAAACAGTCTACTCTTTCCGTTTAGATAACTAAGCTTCGCCAGACTAATATCTATTTAATAGACGTTTTACGGGAAAAAAAAACTAGAGGTGAAAACCTTTCTTCCTTACCTATATATATCTCACGAGTTACAGCCTAAAAGCTTTATTCACACTTTACTTCCCTATATCTCTATAACGAAATCTCGTTATATAATAATACTAACGATATACCTGAACCTGAAGCCTAAGTGGGGCAGTCTGTTAAATAACTAATCTGCGTCACTAGTAATATAAGCTCTAATTATACTACTAATAATAATTTAGAATCTAGTGAGGATTCTATAGATATGTTAAATAGGGAATATCTTAAGAATCTGGATAAAGATATATACTAGATGCTGAGTGGCTAACCTATAATATACTGAGATAGAAAGATTATAATATAGTGGCTGTTAGTTAGCAGAGAAATATTCAGGATAGTATTACTAGATAATTCAGCTGAGGATAGCTAATCTGCTCCCACGAAGGATATTAGTATAGCTAAAAAGCGTAAGGTTACTATATCTATATCCACTAACAGTATACCCAGTAAGTATAAAAAATCTAGTTATAAGAACTAAATAGTTAGTATAATTCCTATAACTCAGAAGACTAATATCGTCAGTAGAAGAAGCTTCACATAAACGCCTACTGTTAATATAACTAAGTAACGTAAGAATATAGTTGAGGTGGCTGATAATAAGAGTCTCGGTACAGACACTTTAGATTTTGAAAGTGAGGCGGACGAGCCTAAAGCTTAAGATATGTATTGAGATGATGCTGTTGGCGATACTGATAATAACTTACTTAGCTTCTCCGATTTCGCAGGTGAAGGTAATCTGGAGAAAACGGAATAATTTACAGATAATGAGAAATAATAGTAGGTTAAGAAAGTCTATAACGTATTCGATAAAATTCCTAATGTAGATATATAGAATATAGTGTGTTAGATATAGTAAATGGAACTGCTACAGAATATAAGTATTAATGTGACTAGAGGTAGTATTCTAAATAAATAGGTTGATAAGTTTATTAAGAAATAGTAACGGTCTGGTAGTAATACTGATTGATAATAATGTTAGCTATTTCGGAAGAACTTAGAAGGAGGCAGCTATAATACTACGTTACGTAGCTACTTTGTAGCTGCTGGTAAGGTAGTGTAACTACTTACTATATATATTAAGTCCAGCTGGCTACTAGGGCTATTAGCTTAGGTAGTTTAGATAATAGATTAAATATACTAGATATATTCTACAGATTATATTTATAGTAACTATATTTACATATACTGAGGGGTGATAAGATTTATTAAGGGGTGATAAGATTTATTAAGGAGTAATAAGATTTATTGAGGGGTGATAAGAACTATCGAGAGGCTATTAGAGCTATCGAGAGGCTATTAGTATATATCTACTTACGTTAGTAACTTACGTGACTTATGTAACCTATATAACCTATATAACCTATATAATCTATGTATACTATTATGTACTATTGTGTTACAGTGTGGTAATATAATGTAGATATTGCTATTCACTTAAGTATATTGTATGTTGTACGACTCTGTAGTAATAGAGTGGTATACTGGATAAACTATTATTACTAATATCTTTAGGATTAATACTATAGGAAATATAGTTAGGCTCCCTCAGTAGTAAGCTTGAGTATACTCTAGATAAGAGCTATAAGATAGGGTATTTTAGTCTATAATATGATAGTATAATCTAGTCTAGAATATAGTAAGGTATACTATATAGTAGGTTGCCTGTAGACTTATCAGTAAGTCTGGTTACTCAAAATGTCGCTAGGATATCCAGACTAGTGGTAGATTATAATAGGTAGGTAACTAATAGAAACCTAAAGATATGCGAATACGAGCCTGCACTTCCTTTCCCTCTTTATGTTAATATATGTGATAAATTCTGTTAAGATATAAATCACGTAATTATAGGCTTTAATAGGGTTTATATTCTTATATCTTTAGCTTCTAGCTAGCTATCTTTCAGCTAGAGTTAGATATCACTACTGATATAAATTATAGTCTATAGGTATTATATATTTATAACTTTCCCACTCTTCCCTACTAGTCTAATATCTATCTTATATAGGTATATTCTCCTTCTTATAGATATAGGAGAGAGTAGTAGACTGAAGTCCTATAACGCTGTGATGCTGCGATACTGCTATGCTGCTATGCTGCCACGCGACTATACGACTACACTACTATGCGACTATGCGACTATGCGACTATATAGTGAGGTAGGAAGCTAAAAACCCTATCTTTAAGGTGTTACAAGATAGCTTCTAACTTCTATCTTAGATACTAGTCTGTAGATTATTATGAGACTAGTAATAAGGATATCTTAGCTGCTATATAAGAGTAGTATTACCCACTTACCTAAGCTGAGCTACTGAGCGTCAGATAAGTAACGGGAGTATACTCCTAAGTTAGGTTAAAGAGGAAACCTAGAGAGGTTAAGATATAATACCGCTAGTTAAAAAACAAAGATACTGGATAAAGAATAATACTACTAATTAAAGAATAATATTACTAGTTATATAGAAAATATCTTTTAATCTAAATAGTATTACTATTCTAGAATACTATAGTTTAGTAGCTATATATATATAAACTAGAGCCTACTTTAGAGATATATTTCTATACTTATTAAATAAGGTTTTAGTCTTCTTTCTGAATATTTATATTACCTCTCTCTCTTACTTCCCCTCTCCTCCTCTTCTAACTTATATACATACTCATACTTATACTTATATATATAAATACATACATACATACATACACACATATATACACTATAACTTCTATTATATCTAGCTGCAGTAACCATAATAACTATAATCTAACCTTAGCTACTCTATAGTCTCTCCTGTAATAATACTCCCTATAACTTAGATATATAACCTACTTCTATCCCTAAGTATTAACCTCTTATCTCCCTTCCTATAATACTCACCTCTTAGATAGTATAACCTAACTGTCACTATAGCGAAGAAAGTATAACCTACTATGTCTAACGATAGTAACTATATTAATATATATATTCTTAATTACAGCTAGTACTAGTAGCGAATTATAAAGTTAGGAACCTCCTGCCTGCTTCCCAACCTAACTACCAAGATAGACCCACTAGTAATAGTCGCCTCAGACAGCCGATTCTATAAAGTATATCCAGCTAGATATAATATAAATCCTCCGCTCCCAGTATAAACTTATAGAGAGTAGCTGCAGGAATCTAACCTCTAAGTGAATCTTAATTAAAATAGTCTATCTATATAGCTCCACCCAAAAAGCATAATAACAGTAGAGTAGCTTCTCAGACCACTTAGAGTAACAGTAGAATACAGCCTAAATTATACAGTCGGACTAGATAACCTAGAAGAATACTTTACGGAACTTTATAACTTTATTAGATAAATTAAAAAGAAATATTTAGTAATAAAAAAAGTTTAGCTTTCAGCTTTTATATAGATCCTTAAGGATATTAGTATATTTATACTAATTATATTAGTTACGTAGGTAGACTATTAGTATTATATAGATATATAGATATATAGTAGATAATATTATATAGAGTGCTTCATAATACTAACTATAGTAGTTAATACTAGAAGAATAATAATCTAGACTAACCTACTTATAGACTAGTATAAGGAATATACTTAATATTATAATAGCTACTAATATAATAAATAGGTAGAGGTAAAGTTTACAGTAGTCTTAAGACTTGTAAGAATATATATAGACTATAATAGTAAGCTACTCTTATAGCTACTCTTAAGATAAATATAGATTATACTAACAGTATACTACTTTAAATATAGTTTAGGTCTGGTCCTACTAGATTAGCTATATATTACCTTTAAGATAGGATATATCCTACTGAAAAGTAAAATTTTTAAAGATATTATAGGTTTATAGTAGCGTTATCTGGAGCGTAAGTTCTATAAATTTATTCCTACTGATGAGTAATTAGTATTAGACTAGTAGTAATATACTGCCTAATATTAGATATATAAAGAGGATGATAAGCAATATACTAAACGGCAGAAGTAAGCTATATAAGCTAGTGTAGAACGGTACCTTAAGTAGCTACTATTCAGTATAGTTATTATGAGACTATAGAGCCTTACAGGTATAATAGATATAGCAGGCATAATATCTACACTTTGGGAGAGCTATCTGCAGACTCTAGTATACTAAGCCTACAGCATTAAACTGGATAATATCCTATTAAGATTATAATATAATACTATCTAGAATATATTATACTAATAAATGCTTCTCGATAAGGAGAAGAAGATAATAGTAGAACCAGTATGAGTGTCGGTCAGTAGGTATACTCTTAATGATAATAATATCTATATAGAAAACTTTCCTTATTTCTTCTCGGGACCCTACGAGTGTGGGAGCGACAGGTAATCCTACTTCACTAAAGCTAATAAACTTAGTATTATCTTCCCGACGATAGAGGATACAGGTAAGCTGACGCTAGATAATAACTAACCCTACACTATTAAGAAGTAATATATTAATAGTAAGTCTATACTTAACTACCTACTAAGATATTATAGCTACAGCTTGGGACTACTTAGTATTAATAACTAGTAGCTACAGGAGGAGCTACTATTATATAAGGAGATCTATAATATAGAGGGGTTCCTATAAACTAACTATTTCTTATATAGCTAGAAACTAGAGGAGCTTCTACAGCTAGGTATCTAGAATACCTCCTTATTATACTAGACGTTAGATGCTAGGTAACTATAGTAAGCTGGAGTAAGCCTAAACACTATCCAGGTAGAAGCTTTTAAACTAGGCTGCAGCACTGGGAACCACTACACAACAAACCTACCTGACGCCAACGTCACTATCTTCCTCTATAATACCAGTGGGAACCACTAGGTCAACCTGACTGTAGACCAGACTAATAGTATAGTCTACTATTCAGACCTAATATAGCGGGCGGGGGAGAACAGACACTTCATCACCCAGGTCGACAACCTGCTAGCATTCTACTGCAGCACGGACGCCCCCAATAACCTCATCTAACTACTGCAGGCTAACATATAGGTTACACTTATAGAAGTCTAGATAGACAGCTTCATATACAGCCTATAAGCAGTAGAGTAGTCTAGAGTCTTTATCTATAATAAGATCCTAAATATCTAAAACTCCCCTTAGTATTACGCTAACAGGGAACACTAAGTCTGCAATAAGATCCCTCTTATCTCCTACTGGAGGTTAGTAATCAGTAAGGAGTTTAGACTCTATATTAACATCTATAGGAACCTGCCAATAAAGTAAGTAGAGGGAACTATTAATCGCTATAAAGCGTTTAACTACCCACTACCTATCTTTAATAATAATATAGTAGATAATAATATAGTAGACGACAATATAATAGTTAATAATATAATAGCTAACAATATAGTTAATAATATAGTTAACGACGATATAATAGCTAATAATATAGTAGACGACAATATAATAGCTGATAATAATATAATAGCTGACAATATAGTAGACGACAATATAATAGCTGACGACAATATAATAGCCGACAATATAGCAGACAACAATATAATAGCTAATATAGTGGTTAATAAAGTAATAACTAATATAGTAAATAACAATATAATAAGCGACAACATAATAGATATAGTAGACAATAACTTATAATAATAATAATAATAATAATAATAACAATAATAATAATAATAATAATAATAATAATAATAATAGTCTAGGCTGCAGTAAGTAAGAGCGTGAGGCTGAGGTTATCCTCAGTTAACTATACCTCCCTCCCTCTTCGCTAGAGTGATACTAAGTTAAATTAACATTTCGCACTTAATCCCTCGGACGATCAAGCAATACAGTAATGCTAAGGATAAGTAGAAGGAGACTCCTATTATATAGTCTAGTTAGTTACTCAACTGCCACAGAGTATCCCAGACCCTACAGTATATATACTACCCTCTATCTTCTCCCACTAAGGTAGCATAACCCTATAGTAAAAGCTATATATAATATAGACTAGTATATTACTATACTACTAACCTATCGACAGCTATTAGAAGCTAATCTATAGGTAGTAAGAACTAGAGTCTGCACTTACTATCCTTATCCTCCTAACTATATACCAGTAGTTCTCATATAATATCAAGTAGTGGAGAAAACTAGAGTATATATATACTAATAAATAGAATATTACTTCCACTAACAGCTTAATTATAGTTATTATAATTATATCTCAGTGTAAATTATTACAATCTATTATAATATACTACTATATACTATCCTCTCTTTCCTGAGGATTACTATATATAGTATACTTACTAGATATATTCACTATTCTATTCTATTCTGGATATTATATCTCAAGATAGACACTATATATAACAATATCCTTTCTAGCACTTTATATTATAGTAAACTACCTACTAGAGAGAGATATTCTATATATTTAGCAGTAATAAGACTATATATATCTAAAATATCCAGTATCACTATTATTTAGATCTACTATCTAAATAACTAAATTCTATTATTCTATAGTAACTAATATTAATATCAACTATACTAACCATTAATAATAATATATAAAACAGTAGAACTTATTACAATCATACTCAACATACTAATTATATACTATAGTATATTTCTATCTATATATTCTTTCCATATAATAGATAGAGAAACTTAACAGAAACTTACTAAATTTCTCTATCTATCCCTCACTTAAGATAGAAATAAGTTATAACTACTAATTCAGTATAGAAACTACACAGCTATTAGCAGCTAGTACCTATTATAAAGTAGTTAACATTAAGTAGTATATACATACAATAAATATCATAAGGGGGGGGAAGGAGATAATAGTAAATCCCAGAAAGAAAAAAAGAAAAAAGAAATAAAAAGAGAAAAAAAACAAATATACATACTTACATATAATAATAGGAAAAAGAGAGAGATACATAGCTTTTTTTCCAGATAGTAAAAACTACTATCTGAGATACAGATAATATATAGCTAGCCACCCTTATATTAAAACCCTTACTATTAACCTTCAGCCTCTTACATACTAGACATATATCTATCTACAGCCCACCCTACCAAACTGGGAAATACTATACTACAGTAAAGCCTCAACGCTACTAGATATCCCGAAGCTTACTAATTATATCAACAAGCTATTTAAGATTACTCTATACACTATATATATTATTTATTATAGAGAGTATATACAGACCTAAGCTGTTAGTTATCTTCACTATCGCAATATCCTCATTATCCTTCATACTAGCGTCCACCTGGACTATATTAATAAGATAGCTAAAAGTATAATATATAACTATATTACAGTTATCCTTCTTAATAGTATAATAGATATATTCGCAGCCCAGCTAGCTTAGTAGGAGAATATCCAGTATCCTGTCGCCCATCACAAGATACTTAGAGCTATAGTTAAAGTGGTTCTGGAAGAAAGTAGTATAGAAGCCTGCTAGTAACCTTACCTCCTTATCTTCAGGCAGGAAGATAACATATCTTATATCCTTCATAGCCTACTAGCCCTTATTGTCAGTATACAGATTTATCTCCCACAGTAGGCTTCCCAGGTCTAGCTTATTACTAGTGGTATAGTCAAAAAAATAAAGGAAGCTAAACCTAGAGATAATCTCAGCAGACTAGTAGTAATATTAAACCACGCTACCTACTATAATAAAGATAATTCTCTCGCAGTTAGCAGAGAGCTAAGTAAACACTAAGACGATATTAATATAAACCTAGAATATATCTGTAAATATAACTTTATATATTATCGTAAAGAGTTACTTAGCTGTGAGGACCTTAGTGTTAATTATCTCTAGTATCTTATAGTCTAGAATATCAGTCTCGCTACAGTTAAAATCACATAGACGGTTAATAGTATTAGCAGTAGCGGCGGCAGCAGATACTACTATACTGAGTGGATACTGGGTTAACTTACGGCTGTAATAATATATTAATATTACTTCTTCCATATAGGATAGAGACCTAAGCTTCAGTTAAGAGGAAGGGGAAGAGCTTAGTAGAGAGTAAGAATTTAGTAGAGAGTAAGAGCTTAGGGAGGAAGTTAGTTAATAGTAGATATACTTACTATCATAAGAAGCCTATATAATATATAAGTTCTTATCTAAAGTTAGTAAGGCTGCTTAAAGGATACTTAGTCTTAGAAGGGTAAGGTAAGTTTAGTAATAATATTAGTAGGGTCTCGCGATTATATATTTAGTCTTACCTTATAAGACTATTTAATATTACTATAGTAAGTTAACTAAAGATAAATTATAGAAGAGATAGAAGAGATAGAGGAGAGATAGGTAGATCCTACGTCTAGATATACTATATATATCTACCTAAATGTGTAGTATAAAGTAGAGATAGATAAGCTACACTTTCTATAGAACCTAAGAAGGTAACCTTATTTATAAATTACTTCTAAATAGAGAAAGTTTATATTTAGTATTATAGATATCAAGTTAGCCTCTTATTTTTTTAGAAACTAGATATATATAAGATATTAGAAAGTAGAGATAAAGAATAGTAAAACTACAAACTTATAACTTAAATATAATTATATACTATTTCGAAACTTATTATTACTACCTTATATCTCTTTATCTTTTTTTTTTTCTTTCCCCCCCCCCCCCCCCCTTTTTTTATTTTTTTTTTTCCCTTTTTTTTTTTTTTTTTTTTTTTTTTTTTTCCCCCCCCCCCCCCCCTTTATACTATAGATAATAATATTCAGAAAGAGGATAAGCTGCTAGTATACAACAAAAGGTAGTAAATCGCACACTACACGCCGCACGCCATCACAATAACTATTATTATATAGCAGACATACTATATAGCTTACAGCATCTACAGAAGTAGGTAGTTAAAAAATATATTTATATTAGAAACTAGCTGTAAAGCAGCTACATCTAATATATAAATTTGCGAGTATATCCTATATAAATATGTTCTAATATAGGTAGATTATATAATATAGGATATCCAGACCTACTACCACGAAACTATCACAACGTCTTAGTTATACCAGTTAACTATACCTACGTTACACTATCACGTCTGCCTCAGCGTAGTTAGTTATGCCTTCCTGAAGCGTCAGGTATACGTATCACCTCTGAAGGATATATAATAGTTTATATAGCTACATAGTTTAACTTTTTCTCCCTTTCTTATATACTCACACACTCACACACACTCACACTATATATACATACTTATAAATATATATATACACTATCTCTCTCTCTCTCTTTCTCTCTCTCTCTCTCTCTCTCCTCTATTATAACTACTACTACTACTAATTCTCTAGTAATTATAATCAGTAAGTAAACTACTGAATGTAGTTCCTTAGTAATTAGTTGTAAGTAATAAGTAAATAACAGAATATAAGTATATAATAATAGTCTAACCCCTCTCTTACCTTATCGCTAGCCTAATACTGATATTTATATAATAGTTTCAGAAGTTTAGAAGCTTGAGAGAATAGATTAGTACTACTAATACCTCACTAATACTATAGTAGCTATAGCCTCCGCTACTTTCCTAATCCCTATCGTTAATATTATGAAGCTGAGTAACTAATAGACTATCTTTAATAACTAACATACTGTAGCTATTATAACCCTACTGCTGTAGTAATATAGTAACGTCGCTAATAAGGATAGCTACCTTATCTCTATTGGGGAAAGTTCTAGCGTTACTATCTGTAAGGTGGATATTTCTAACCCCTCAGCTTACTTTATACTAATTATCTAGACTTTTAACAGCTAGATTAACCTAATTAATATCTTCTAGAGTGTATTCTGTAGCTACTATAGTATCCAGTTCTAGCAGGATAATATAGGGAATATCCTAACGCGGGAGAAACCTAACGTTAGACTCTAGCTTCCCACTAATAGCTATCAGCTAGAGAGAAGTATACCCTCTGTAGCTAATATAATAAAGTTTAGATATCCTAATAACCCCAGTCTATCCCTAAGTAGCTAGTGCCTCAACTAGCGCTGTAAGTATAGAAAGGTAAAAGATACCCCACCTAACTATAATAATAACAGCTAACTTACTTAGTATTTTAGTAGACTAATATAATCCTTATCCTTATAGTGAAGTATTTCGCTAACTCCGAACGCCTATTCTAGACGTAAGACTATACTACAAAAAGGCTAACTAAACGCGCTATTAACACTATTATTATTAACACTATTAACGCTATTAATACTATTAACATAACTAATATAGCTGATGCAGCTAACAAACCCCAAGCCCCCAAGCAAACTGCCATCCAGGAGCCTATCAACCTTATATCTCCAGACAGCTTCCAGATTAATAATATTATCTACCACTACTTTCTATTTAGCTATCTCTCAACCCAGCCCTACTAGAAAGTAATAAGGAGGATAAGGAGGATAAAGAACGACAGAATAAGGAAGATAAAAAGTAACAGGATAATAAAGGAGAAAGAGGAATAAGAAGTAACAGTATAAAGTAGTAGAAAGAGAGGTTAATAACTAGCTTCTACTCCCACTCTATTAGAAAGAAGGAGAGAGTAATATATAACTTATATATTAGAGAGAGGATATATAAGTATAACTATATTAGGAAAGAAAATAAAACTCCCAGGGGGGAAGAAAGTAAGAGAGAAAATTTAGCTGAAGTAAGTAGAATATTCTTATAAACTTAGGAGAGAGGATATATTATTATTATATCACTACTATATATTAGGATAAGTTATATATATTTATAAGAAAGATAATAAGTATCCTCCTTACGCTATTAAGAAGAAAGTAGGTATATATATTATACCCTAAGAAACTTTATTCTCTCTAGCTATATATTATAGCTTCTTATATAGCTACAGCCTATATAATATATCTACTATATCTAGATTCCTAATATAAGAAAAGTTGTTTACTGCAGCGAGGCTTACGATATTTAAACGCTCTTATGAGGATTCTGCCAGAATTATAATCTATCTTATATACTCTTATAGCCAGCCAGCCAGCCGATATCCCTATTACGTCTGCCTCAGCTTATCCTTAACTGCTTACTATACTATATAGGATGTAGATTGTAACAATAAAGCCACCCAGTAGCTATTATTAGGAGCCTTATTTATAGTCTTTATCTCTATAAGATAAGAGAAGGGAAGGAGAAAGAGAGGAAGAAAAAAGAAATAAAAAAGCTACTCCACTGCTATAGATATTTATATTAATACAGATAGCCCTAAGTAGGTAAGTAAAATAGCTATAAGTACCTAGGTAGCTGGGCAGTAGCCTATACAGCCTATAGGCTTTATTGCCAGTTTACTTATTACTATATATTAAGGTAGCTTAGATAAAGTTTAAGTATAACCCTCCTACACAGAGATCCACAGGCAGTAACAGATAACCCACTAAAGCCTATAGGCAGTTACAGGTAACCTAACCGAAGCGGCAGGCCCACATAACTAGCCCACTAAGGCCTATAGGCAGTCGTAAGCAACCCAAAACCAACGTCGGCCACACTATAATAGCTACCACCCCCAGCTGGCCACGTAGTTATCCTACAAAACCAGCAATTTCATATATTTCTAACCTAACGAGAAATAAGTGGAAAATTCCAGGGGAAAAAATCTATTATATACTCCAAGTACGTTATAATGCAGTCATAATATTTCCAACATTATATATTCCATATATATATATATATATATATATATATATATATATAGTTATATATATATAATATAATATAGTTTAAGTATTTAGAATAGTGTTTGTGTATATGAGTCTTTTATATAGTATTCTTAGTAGCTAGTAAGTAGCAATATCAGCTAAATTATAATATAATATAAAGATTCTATTTATCTAGTTAACTATATAGTTTATTTATAAACTAAGAAGATAATATACTATAAATCTAGGAGATAGAAGTTAGTGAGGGGAGAGTAAGAATAGGTAATAGTTACAAAACGCAAATTCTACACTAATACCTCACTAGAATCTCAGTTTTTGCTATACAGATATAGAATATATATATAAACTAAAGTTAATAAAACTTTCTATATATATTACAAATATAGATTTAATATAATATATAGAAGTACTTTATCTCTTAAATATATAGTTTATAAGTTATATAAGAGGTAAAAGAAATATATTATCTTTAGAATATCTACGGCGGAGCATGCTGTGGGGTATTTAGTAGATGAAATCCGATATGAAAACTCTTTAGTTGACTTTGCGATTTTCTAGTAATATCTGTTATATCTTTTTTTGTACTATATTTATATATATTTATATATATATAGTAATAGTTATTTATCCAAGTCTGCTGTTGCTACTATAGTATTATATGTTGCATTTATATAAATATATCTATTGAAAGGTACCGAGAGTAATGGATTTCTGGTAAGGAGTTTATTATCGACCGTCTTTACTATCCGCCCACTGTAGATACAAGTATCTAAAGTACCTCTATAATAGCTAACGAGATACTTTATTATAGGAATATTGTATATATAGTCTAGTGTAAGATATACTATATATAATAGACTAAAACCTTCTAACTATATAGAATAGGAAGTATCTTCTATAGATAAATTAATATCTTCTTTAATTTTGAAAGTAAATAGTTTCTGAAAGTCGGTTAAATAATAATATAATCTCTATATAAAAGCTTATTATACTAATATACTAGCTAAATAGTATACTTGAGTTCTTATATATATTACTACTATATTCTTTAACTTTTAAAGTATTAAAGAGATTATCTATAGAGTTATTTGTATATTATCCACTAAGATTAATACTTCTAATATAGCTTATCTTATATAGGAAGCAGTAGTTAGTTTATAGTAGCTAGTATAGAAATATCCTACGTTACGTAGTATCTATATTAACTGGGGCTAAGTAATAGGCGCTAGCTATAGGTAATTATTTATATATCTAATTAGTCTGAATACCAGTATATAGCGTAACTGCCTATTAATAAGCCTAACATCTAAGTTAAAAAGATAGGTAAGCTATAGGTAACATATCTATAAGCTAGATAATTTTAAGTCTATATAATAAGCAGGCGAAAGAGGGCTCTATATAGCTTTATCCCTCCGGAAGTCTGTATATACTACAGAGAGGAAATAAACAATCAGTAGAGGGATTTTAGGCTGCAACGAGATACTAATAAACTATTCAGGCGGAGTTAGGTTAGTAGCTAGAGAGAAGATTAAAGATTAGGAGTAAATTAAGAATTACTTAGAGAGAGGGTTAGATATATAAATCTAGGTTATAAGTAAATTTACTAATATTAAGATCCCTCTAGCTGTAATAAGATACTAATAAACTATTCAGACAGAGTCAGGTTAGTAGCTAGAAAGAGGATTAGGAATTAGAAGTAAGTTAAAAGTTACTTAGGGAGAGAGTTAGATATATAAATCTAGATTATAAGTAAATCCGCTAATACTAAAGTCACCCTAGGTATATAAGTTCTATTAATATTATAAGTAATAATATACTAGTAATATAGTGAATATTCTAGATTTTATAAGTTACAAATAGTCAGTAGTAACTATAAGAAGAATAATTAATACTTACAAGAAATCTACACTATTATAGTAATTACTAATACTATAAATAATATATCTCGAGGCTTTCAGCCTGTCGCCTCTACTATTATAGATTACACTCCACTATCTGTAATAAGGAATATATAACTGCAACACTATCTCCTTCGTCACTACTACAGTACCACAGACTGTCTCGAGCGCATATCTATCAACATACAGTTCACTCTAAGTCTAATAGTATAGATAAGTTCCAGTAGCACTCCTGAGATAAATAAAATCTTATAGCAGCTAGTTCTCCAACAGATAATAACATTATCAGTCACCTCTTAAAATATACTAAGTATTCTATAAGTATTCAGATATATCAGACAGTATAATATCATCAGCCACTATAACTAGAAAGCCTTATGGCAGACGATAGCCGCCAAAGATATTTACTAGGTAGGATTTTACCACGCTAAATATATAAGACGCTATTGAAATAAATATACAGCAGACAGTAAAGAACAAGGTGGGATAGGGATCTATCATTATAGAGGAGAGGCTAGTTGATACTATATTAGTAGCTATCTTACGTTAGGCGCTACACTGACAGCTATACTCTTTATTTACACCTTCTGTAGTAGTATATATAGTTTACATTATCTAGTAGGGGTTAGATCTAGCTATATAGCCAAACTGCCTGTTAGGTCAACCAGACAGCAAGGCAGCAAAAGTCAGCTATAGCAGCAAGTAACCTAGCAGTCAACCTATATATTTAGACTAACTAGAGTAAAGGAAGTTTATACTGCAAAATCTATTACTACGGCGCACACACACACTATTATTCAGATATAATATCGCTAAAAAAAAAAAAAAAAGGAAAAGTAGCTACATGCGACGTAGGAGAGATTAATTAATAACTATATCCGCCGGCGGTAAAACACTACTAATTAGTATCGGTATATAACTAGTAAATATAGTTATTAATTAATCTTTCGCATATAGCCTCTATTATACTAAGCAGAGGTATACTCTAACGCCTCTGCTGCTAAGTAGCTTAATACTAAAAACTGACGGAAGAAGATATTAAGAAGCTTGATAAACACCCTATATAGTAGATAAATAAACCCGAAGCTTAAGTAAAGTATAATATTCATCCCTCCTCCCTAATAATATATAATATTAAAATAACGAAACTCTATATCTTTATCGATAGATACTTTACTAATAATAATAATATAATATCCTAGCTGGAATTTATCCTCCTATTAAATATAGAGAAGGAAAGTGAAGATAATAATATCTTTAAGCTTAAAGGTAATATTATATTTTCACTTTCCCTCTACTAAGTTAAAAAAGGTTATATAGAGTATACTAGCCTCTAAGGTTTATAGTATAACTACGGAAGTTGACGTGGGATATATAATCTCCACTATCGTCAAGCAGGTAACTGATAACTTACAGATAGCGACAATACTAATAGTAGTTTATATTATTAAGGTATAAGTTATATAGATCTCGTGACTCCAGGCTTTCTAGGCTTTTCTACTATCTATAGTCTCCTACTAGTAACTACTACTATAAATATCACTACTATAAATACTATAACTTAGTCACACACACAGATTATAAGCCTAGAAACCCTCCAGGGGGGGCCCTTTATATTTTATAATAGTATTATAAAAAAAATCTTCTTTTAGTTTACTCTATTTTTATTATCGACAACGCTTTTTCGACATATCATGATTCTTCCTCAGTTTTCTTATACTTTCCCTCTAAAGTGTAAGAAATAACATATCCACCCCGTTATGTATACGCTCTGCGTAACATATAGTCTCTCTCTTCTACTAAAAATAAATCTTTTTACGCTCTCTACGTTATTTAATAACCTTTACGCCCTCCGCGCTTTACGCTTTCTGCGTTATTTAATAATTTTGGCGCCCTCTATACTTCACGCTCTCTATGTTATTTAACTATTTTTTTAGTAACCTCCGCGCTTCTTTTAACTACACTCTCCGTAACATTACTTTTTGATAAACTAGGCTCTTTTTACTAACTATAATACTCTTTACTTAATTATTATACTAAATATTAACGATTCTAGTATTATAAATAGCTTAGCTACTAGTAAGTATAGAGATTTATTAGTATAGAAAATAATGAATGGGGAGGTATAGATACTGCTTTTTTTTTAGTATAGATTTCCTATAATATCTAGTTACTTAGCTTATAGAGCCTAAAAAGTAGTATTAAGATATAGATTATATATATTATATAACTCTTAGGATTTACAGACTTACCTGCTATCTATAGGCTTTAGCTAATAACTCTATCTATTAATATCACTACTATAAATAGTATGTTTTAGCTATAGGTATATATTAACTCCTACCCTTTCTATAAGAGTCTCGTCAAGCTGGACGTTAGGAAAAGAGGAGCGTCTTATAAATATTAATATAATAGCGTTATACTAATTAAATAAGAAGATGGAGAGGTTTAAGATATAATAGACTAACAGTAAAGATAACCTTACGGATGGTGTAACTAAGGTATCTAATAATTAAGCCTTTAAAGTGTTTGTGAGTATAAATAAAGTAATAAGGTGGATGGAGGGTTAGGTGATGAGCGCTACTGAGGGTAATAAGAGGAGGAGATAAGGGTAAAAGTAGGTATGTAAGACGACTTTAAGGATAGTATAACTAAGATATCTAATAATCGAGCTTTTAAAGTATTTATAAGTATAAACGAAGTAATAGAGTATATAGAGGGTTGGGTGATAAGCGCCACTAAGGGTAAGAAGAGGAGGAGATAAGAGCGAAAGGAGGTATATAAGATAACCTCGCGGACAGTATAACTAAAGTATCTAACGATTAAGCTTTTGAAGCGTTTGTAAGTATAAATAAAGTAATAGGATAGATAGAGGGTTGAGTGATAAATGCTACTAAGGATAAGAAGAGGAGGAGATAAGGGCGAAAGGAGGTATATAAGATAACCTTGCGGATAGTATAACTAAAATATCTAATAATTAAGCTTTTAAAGTGTTTATAAGTATAAATAAAGTAATAGGATAGATAGAGGGTTGGGTGATAAGCGTTACTAAGGGTAAGAATAGGAGGAGATAAAGGTAAAAGTAAGTATATAAGATAGTGAAGGAGGGATAAGGATAAGAGAAAGTATATAAGATAGTAAAGGAGAGATAAGAGGGTAGAAGGAGAAGTATTACTACTAGAGCTTTAAGTATTCAGTTGACGATAATCTAGATATAGATTCTTCCAGTAAGAGATGCTTCTTATAATAGCGTTTTTATCGTTTTTAGTATTATCTAAAAGTATATATATATATAACTGGAGATAGTTAGAGTGTGAGTCTTCGTGTGTCACGCTACTTTTACGTCGAATACTATTGTGCGCCTTTGCTATAAAATATACGCGTTACTATTTGTATAAGATATTACTAAAAAGGGTAACTAATTATATAGTAAGTATAGACGATCGATCGATAATTATATTTAATAGTTATAGACTAATACTACTAAATAATTAGTTACTACTTCTTTGTGAGGAATATAGGTATTATCTATTAAGGTATAGGTTATATAACTTAAGTCTTATAGATCCTCCTTATATATATAAAGCTTTATACTAGCTAGTTTTCCTATAGATAATAATATTTCTAGTTACCTTCTAAAGTGTGTTAGGTATTTCGAGTTTAAATATATTAGGTAGTGATATAGTATAATAATATTACTTACTGTGAGAAGAGGTTTGAGGTAAGTGATAGTTACTAGAGATAGTTACTTTTTAGTATATGGAAGATAGGGTTCCATTGAGAGTAATATATAGCTGACAGGGAGGGATAAGGATATAGAATAGTAATTTAGTAGTGTAGATACTAGGGAGGAGAGCTGGTTAATACTGGCGTACTGGTAGCTGCCTGCCCCCTATACTCTAAGGTGACTAAGTAGTTAACCTTCTCTAGTAGTATATCTATCTCACAGAGATCTAGCTATATAGTTAGACTACTAGATAATAAATTACTATCTTTTTGCGAGGGGTGTAGGGGTTATCTATCGAAATATAGATTATACAACCTAAGACTTATAGGCTCTCTTCTTAAATATAGCTTTATACTAACTACTTTTACTATATATAATAATGTTATTAGTTACCTCTTAAGGTATGCTGGGTATTTCCAGTTTAAGTATATTAGGCAGTATAATAATATACTATCGACTACTATAATGTAATAAGAGCCTTAAGGTAGTTAATAGCTACTGAAGATACTTGCTTTTCAGTATGTGGAAGATAGTATCCTATCGAGAGGAATATATAGTGGATAGGGTAGGATAGGGGTGTGGGATAGAAACTTAGTAGTGCTGCGTACGCAGGAGCTTAAGCTGGTTAATTATCTACTTCCGCACTAGTAGCTATATTAATAGCGTAAAGCTATCTTTCTTGCTTGGGGCCTTGAGGTAACTGGGTGGTTAATTTTATCTAGTGGTATATCTATCTTATAGAGATCTAACTATATAGTTAGACTATTAGGTAATAAATTACTACCTTGCTGTAAAGAATGTAGGGGTTGTCTGTTAAGGTATAGGTTACGTGACTTAGGCTTCGTAGGTAAGTTCTACTTATATATATAAAATTCTATACTAGCTTACTTTCTTATAGATAATAATATTATTTATTATCTCTTAAAGTATGCTAGGTATCTCTAATTTAAATATATTAAGTAGCATAATACTATTAACTACTATAACCTAATAAGAACTTTAAGGTGGGTGATAGCTGCTGAAGATACTTGCTTTTTAGTATATAGAAGATGCTATCCTATCGAGAGGAATATATGGCGGATAGGGAGGGATAAGGATATGGGATAGAGATCTAGTGGTGCGTGGGAAAGCTAGCTGGATACTACAGTACTACAGTAGTAGCTATATTAACAGCTACCCTCCTTACCTCAGGGCGGCTGAATGCTTGGTTGACTTTCTCCAGTAATATATCTATCTCACAGAGATCCAGCTATATAATTAAACTATTAAGTAATAAGTAGTAATAAGCTGCCACTTTATTATAAAGAATATAGGGGTTATCTATTAAGATATAAGTTACGTAATTTTGACTTTGTAAGTCTTATAGGTTCTACTTATATATATATAAAGCTTTATACTAGCTAGCTCTCTTATAGATGATAATATTATTAGTTACCTCCTAAAGTATACTGGGTATTTCTAATTTAGGTATATTAGGTAGTATAATACTATTAACTACTATAACTTAATAAGAATTTTAAGGTAGTTAATAGTTACTAAAAATACTTACTTTTCAGTATATAGAAGATAGTATCCTATTGAGAGGAATATATAGTAGATGGGGAGGAATAAGGATATAGGATAGGAACTTAGTACTATATAGTTATTGTGGTATAGGGGAGAGTTAAGTGATATTATGCTAGTAGCTACCCTCTTTATATTAAATGTAAGTTTTAGTATAACTAAGTGGTTAATTTTATCTAGTAGTATATCTATCTTATAGAGATCCAGCTATATAGCTATATTATTAAGTAATAAATTACCACTCTATTATAAAGGTTATAGGGGTTATGTGTGGAGGTATAAATTACGTGACTTAGACTTTGTAGGTTTTACTTATATATATAAAGTTTTATACTAGCTAGCTCTCCTATAGATAATAATATTATTTGTTACCTCCTAAAATATGCTAGGTATTTTAAACTTAGGTATATCAGGCAGTATAATACTATTGCTTACTGTGATGAGAGCCTTAAGGTGGATGATAACTATTAAAGAATAAGGATATATATTCTTTAATATATATATAGGATAGTATCCTATTGAGAGGAATATATAGTGGATAGGGTATAATAGGGGATGCAGAATAGGGATCTAGTAGTGCCTAGTAGTGTGGAGGAGAGCTGGTTAATATTAGTATATTGATGGCTGCCTTCAGCCTATCCTTACGCTGGAGTGACTAAGTAGTTAACCTTCTCTAGTAGTATATCTATATTGTAGAGATCTAGCTATATAGTTAGACTAATAGATAATAAATTATTATCTTATTATGAAGGATATAGAGGTTATTTATTAAGATATAAATCACGTAACTTATAACTTATAGGTCCATATTATATATATAGAACTTTATACTGACTAGTTTCTGTTATAGACGATAATGTTATTAGTTATCTCCTAAGGTGCGCCAGGTATTTTAAATTTAGAGTTAGGTATATTAAGCAGTAAGATACTGTTAGCTACTGCGACGAGAGCCTTAAGGTGGGCGATAACTATTAAAGATACTTACTTTTCAGTATATAGAAGATGGCGTCCTATTGAGAGGAATAGATAGCGGATAGGGTGGAATAGGGATGTGGGATAGAGACCTAGTGGTGCGTAAGAGAACTAGCTAATACTGCAGGTAGCAGTAGTAGCTGTATCGACAGCTGCCTTCCTTGCTTTGAGGTAGCTGAGTGGTTAATATTTCTCTAGTAGTATATCTATATTAATATTATAGAGATATAGCTATATAGATAAAAATATTAAGTAAAAAGCTACTAGTTTATTATGAGGGATATAGAGGTTATCTGTTGAGATATAGATTATGTAATTTAGACTTTGTAGGTTCTCCTGATATATATAACTTCCTACTGTAGTAGCTTTCTCTTACTTTATATAGATATAGAGATTATCTAGTTTTAAAGTGACTATATTAGGTAGTATAATATTATTACTTACTCTAAGGAGACTGAGAGTATACTATATTAAAGTAGCTTAGGCGGGCTGCAGGTAGTGGGAGTAGACGTTAAAGATACTTATTATTTAAGATATAGAGGATAATGCTTCTATAGATAAGAGAAGGAATAAAAGCTGGATAGCGAGGGGTAGAGAGGAGTAGTGAGGGATAGAGGTGTACGTGGGGGGGGGGGGGGGGGGGGGGGGGGGGTGGTTGGGGGGGGGGGGGGGGGGGGGGGGGGGGGGGGGGGGGGGGGGGGGGGGGGGGGGGGGGGGGGGGGGTTGGTTGATACTGTGGGTCTGCAGGTCTGTAAGACTTACGTTAATAGCTATATTAGTAGCTATCTTTTCAGCCTTGAGGTGAATTAGGAGCTTACTACTATAGGCCTGCCGCTACTACTATTACTATTATCTTCCTAGGGAACTTATAAAAAGTAAGAGAAGTAAGGTTAAAATTCTCCCTTTTAATTTCTAAAATTATACTCTCTTAATTAGGAATATTAAATAAAATATAGAATGCTCTACAGTTAGATATAGAATATCCTCTTATAACATTTAGGTTAATAATTTCGCCTATAAGACTATAATATGGAGGATAAATTCTAGCAGATAAGAGAAGTTTAGAGAAAGAATATATAGTAAACAGTGAGAGATAGAATTTAATACTACTACTACTAAGTATAACTTCTAAATATAGTCTATAGTTACTATATATATAAATCTAATTATAATATAGTATAGTATTAAGTATATAGTAAAAATAGTAAGTTTCTCTTCTTTCTCTATAATAACTTACAGCTTTATTCTCTAGCTATATAAACTTAAGTGCCTTACTACTTTATATTAGTGTAACTTTACTCTATTCTGAGATAGTAAGATCTAGTAAGCTAGCTAGATACTTACTCCCCCCAGCTAATCTATCTTTTATTATTAAAGGCTAACACTTAGCTTAAATAAGCTAAAGATACTAAGTTACTTATAGTTATTAGGTTTTTTCTATATCTTATTAACGTTATTAATCTCAACTCTCGCAGCCTGTTATATACTAAAGATCGTAAGGAAGTCTACTATCTTCTATTAATATATTACTTCAGTTTAAGCTACTAGTAATATTTCTATTTAGTGGATAGCTAACTATACTAACAGACTATAGAATAATAAATTCAGATTCTCTCTAGTGAGGAATATAAAAATTATTTATTACCTCTTAAGATATATTATAGATATTATACTTAGACATATTAGGTAGTATATATAATATTATCGCTTATATTAAGGATAGTGTTAAAGTAAGAATAGCTATTAAAAATTCTCTTAGAGATATTATCTTCTTATTATCTAGTATCTATAAGAAAAAGAAGAGAGAGAGGGAAAAGAAAAAAAGATATTATAATTATTATAGGTAATATTAATTACTAGTATCCTCCTCTTTAACTTTAGTATTTTTACTTTCTTAATTAGGAATATTAAATAGCTACAAGTTAGTTACTTAATAGTTAATTACAAATAGGAGTTTAGAATAAAATTCTATAGATAAGAGGAGAATTAATATAAAGTATATAGTGAGGAATACTAAAGAAAGTGTGGAGGAGACTAGATAGAATAGAATCTAGCTAGGTAGGTAGGTAGTTAGTGCTGCCACCTGTGGGCTTACGTTAATATTAAGCTACCTTCCTTACTTTAGGTTCTTCCTACCTATTAAGAGTTACCTATAATATAACTAAGTAGGTTTAATATCTAAATAAGAAGAGGAAATATATTATCAGCCTACTACTACTAATAAGTTATAACTATTCTATACTATTTATAAAAGCTTACGACTAACTATAGGTAGCTGCAGATCTGTAAACTAACGCTACCCACCTTCACCTTATCTTTCTTTACTTTAGCTGCTAACTAATATATACCTACTACTACTAGTAATAGCTAATAGGTAATAGATAACTACCATTATAGTAGCTATAATAGTAGGTCTATTGTAGTATAACTATAACTTACTACTTACTACTTTAATTATATATAGTCTGAGGTAGTAGTAATATAGCTTTTTAGCATTCTACTCCTATTAGGTTTGAGGTGGCAGCTGAAGTTATTTAGCTTACTGTCTCTAGCTAAGTATATATTTACCTACCTAACTATCTACCTACTTATTCTACCTCCTACTCTACTAGATAATATTATCATAATTAATAAAGTAGTACTTACTATAGTATACCCTCTCTCACTCTAGGGATATTAGTACCTACTTAGCTAGGTTTCGTATAGTAGAGTAGCTGTTATATATATAATAGTGGGGATACTAGCCTCGCACTCTCTATATTAAGGGAGTGGGTTATATAACTATAAGCCTCTTAGGTACCCTTCAGATCTCCAGCTTCTAGACTCTAGCTAGTAACTCCTTCTTTAGATACTATAACTAGAGATATTATAGATATTATAATTCAGTTATACAGATAGATTATAAGCTCCCCCAGGGGTATTCTAGGGAACCTTTTTTACACCTTAATATTATTTATAACCTTTCTTTTAGCTATTTCTATTATTAATAGTATCTTTCAATATACTACGAAGTTTTCCATAGTTTTTTTATATACTTTCCCTCTGAAGTATAAAAAACTACACTTTAACTTCGCTATCTATACCCTCCGCGTTACGTGTACTCTATTACTTAAAAAAAGAAAAAAAGGAAAATTAACCTTTTTTACGTCTTCAGTATTTACGTCCTCCGCGTTATTCGAACTCCTACTATATATACTACTATGTAGGTAGTGTATGTTCTTTCTTTACTAAAAAAACATCCTTTCTGTCTTGAGCGTTTATGCCTTAAGTATCACTTGTTTTTCTTTACTAAACTATAAATATAGCTACTAGTTATTATCACCTTCCTATTCTCTAGAGTGAGGCTAACTACTACTGCTGGAAGCTTGTAATTGAGGCTTTTCTTAATAAGTATAATATCCTTAAACATACTGAGCCTAATGTTTCTGCTGCAGCTATCCCCTGCGACTTGCAGCAACGATAATATCTACGAATAGTAGCATAAGGGTTATGTTACTACTTATAGTTTTCTTATAAATAGTATTAGCTTCTAACCTCCTATATTACTGCGTCTTGAGGGGGGCGGGCTGGAAGCTTTCTAGCTATTCTCCTTTCAACCTTATAAATAAGATTAAGTTCCTCCTCCCTAAAGTCTCTAGCGATATTATTACTGACCTCCTATACCCTCAACGTAGGTAATTATAAGAGCAACCTTTTTAAGTATCTCGATAACTTCTATATTTTACGCTACTAGGTTGATACTCTCGTTACTAACTGTAACACTCTCTATTTTTATATTCCTCTTAATTTCTCTCGTAGAATCTCGAGCTTTAAAGCTTTCTATGATAAATATCTTACTCTTGACGCTAAGAAGGCTAAACTTCAGGATCTTCTTAATAATTCCTAACGTAAGGCTGATATTTATAACTTTAGCATCATCGACTATAGCCTCTAAAGTCTCAAAAGATACTACTATAAGCATTTGTAGTAGTAAATAGCTACCAAACTGCTAGATACTGTCTAGCTTATTCCAACTTTATCCCCACTGAGTACTGTAGCTAGTAAGTATTACCTTGAGATAGCTGCTAAGTATATTTATACTAATATCTACTGTGAGGGTAGTTAAAGTATCTTTATTGAGGATACTTCTAGTATTATGAACAGCTTAACTATTAATAAGTGAGGGGATATATTAATATAGAAAGGAATTAAGAAGGAGATATATATTTCTTTTTTTTTCCTTCTTAAGTTAGTTTTATATTATATCTAGCTGCTTAACTTATAGAGCCTGAGGGGAAGAAGGTATATTAAGGGGGTGGATTATATAATTATAAGCTTCTTAAGTATCCCTCAGGTTTCTAGTCTCTAGCTAGTAACTTCTCTAATAGGTATTACTACTAGAGACACTATAAATACTATAATTCAGTTACACACACACAGGTTATAAGCTTAAGATACTGGACTGGCTGTCGCTGGGATATACTACTATAGCGGTTTATTCCTAGAGGAGGAGGGAGGTAGATATATTATCTACTACTAGACTACAGTAGACTATCTTACTTTAAAACTGACTAAGCTGTGTAGTATATTAAAGAGTGGTTTTAACTACTTAATAGTGGGTAGAGTTGTCATGAGGCTTATAGTATACACCTGCGTCTCTATAGCCTACTTGTTAAGTAATAGCTATTAAGCTTAAGTTGTAGTAACTTTAGTATAGTAGAGCCTATATAGCCTAGAGAAGATAGTAGGAAGTCGATGATATTAAGTAATATCTAAAAAATATTAACCCCCAGCCTAGGTAGTAGATCCTGCCAGGTTTCAGCTGCAGATATTACTATTATTATTATTATTATTATTATTATTAACAACTAGTAGACTAACAGCTAACTGCTTATATTCCATTCAGCCTGAGGTCTCATCCAGCTAGCTGTAGCTTATACCGCTCAGTATCTAGTTTCAGTTCTGCTGTAGCTCCTCTCTATAACTGCCTGATTCTTTTGGAGCTGTATATAGTAGTTATATTATATATATATGAGGCTGTAAGTCTCCTCTTTGAAATATACTTATCTCTACTCTATAGGGATCCTTCTCAGCTATAAAATCCTCTCTACCCTCCTTAATATAACTTATCAACTCTATCTATTATACTTTCTATTTATATAATAGGGTTTAAATAGTCTTTTGAAACTCTACTCTTTATTATATATATCTTCTCTTTTTACTTTTTTTCTTTTATTTTCTTTTTCCTCTCTCCTCTCTCTCTCTCTCTCTCTCTCTCTCTTTCTTTTAACTACCCTCCTTCTTCTCTCATACAGATAACTTCTCTATACTAGTTATAACCTCTATACCCTCTAGTATCTTTAATAAAATATATAATTATTTATCACTATATCCTACTTAGTTCCGTGCCGCCTATGTCTGTCTTGCCTACTTTATTATATCTTCCCTCTCTTTATCTCTCTATATCTTTAGGCTGCACCTTCCTTATTCTTGTGTGGTATTATAATACCGTCCACCTCTCTCACTACTATACTAGAAACCTTTTACTTGTATTATACTTTTACCACTCTATCTATACCTTCTATCTTCCTCCACTATAACTATAACTACAGTTACAACCAGCTTTTTACGTCTGTCTTCCCTAACTAAACTAACTTCCAGCAAACTTATATATACCCTACAGATGCAGCTTGCCGTCGCTCTCACTCTCACTAATAATACCTTTATAATATATACCTACTAGCTTACGATACCTTGCCCCGCTACTTAGTAATAACCTTATCAGTAGCGTAATTGTAAGTATATATAGTGAGAAAGAAGTATTTCCTACTTAATGCTACTTCTTAGTCCCACTCCTCTTCTTCCCCCCTAACTAATAGTAATTATTAACCAGTAACATAAAAGCAGTTATAACTTTAAACTCTTTATAACTATTAAGCACTAAGATCTTAATATATTAAAGTAGTATATTATGGACGTTAATATCCTCCTGCAGCTAGAGAGGCAGTATCCTAACATACCTAATACTGTAAATAATATCTCCCTTAACGAACTTAAGTTTTTTTTCTGATCTACTAATTACTAGATTAGACTGTAAGTTAATATTATTACTGGCAATGAGGCTTAGTTCTAAAGCTGGGATAAATACTAAGTTACTATCGTTATCCTACTCTGGTATATATTTGTTAGTCTGGACTATGTAACTAGCTAACTTTAGTTTAGTATAATACAGCTGTAGGCTCTAAATATGGTCTTCTATATCTTTATTGATACTGCCGCCATAATCTAATGGATCAGATAGGTTATTCTAAGCCTTAAGTAGCTACAGATAGCTAAGAGGATACTCTATATGAACGGTAAGGGTAAGTTCTTCCAGATTCTTATCTGATAGTTTCTGCCTTATTATTCTAACGTAGATTTATAATAGTAACCCTATCTTAGTATCCACTCTATATATATATTTATATTTACGTAATAGCTAACTAATACTAAATTCGTAATAAAATAGAACTGCAAATTAGTTATCTTTATTATAGAAGAAGATTATAACCTACTTAGTTTAATAGAGATAGAGGTCTTTCCCGATATAAACTTCAACCTTAAGGGGTATTGGTATTTGGAGGAGTATGACTGTATTTGCCTCGATTACCTTAGTATTGAGGGAGAAGAGTGGATAGGGTTCTAGATAGAGTGAGGCTAAGCTAAATAGAATCTTATACACTCTAAGTAATAGCGAGAGAGAGAGAGAGAGAGAGAGAGAGAGGGAGGGAGACTTAAGGAGGAATATTCTATATAGAATATAGGTTTCTGGTTTTTAAAGAGCTATATATTATACTACTAGTTACTTCTCTCTGTAGATAATATTCTGCAGATATATGCGTTAGTGTTGACGCCTATTTATCTGGTAGTATTAGGTTGCCGCTATATACGTTAGTTTCTGTAGTAGTAGTAATACTAATGAAGAAAAGCTAATTATCTTACACTATCTTATAAGTTAGTATACAGCTACTATTATGTAGCTGCTATAGTATTACTATGCAGCCTGCAGGTTAATTCTAGTTATCTCTATAAACTACTATTATTATAATTAATTACTATAGTATATTATTACTATAGTGTTACTATTACTACTATTATATATATAGGTAGGGGAGAAGAGAGGTAAATATAGATAATTTTTACTACTTAAGATCTGAAATATAATTTATAGTATATTTAGGATTAGGATATAATATGATATAATTGATATATAGTAGTATATTCTACGTTTAGATTATTATTATTCTTTATTATAGTGTTTAGTTGGTTGTTAGCTGCTTCTGCCTTTTTGTATAGCTAGTTATGTGTGTTCTAACTGGGTTGGTTGAATCTTGCTGAATATATATATACTATATATAGTTATGACTGTTAGAGACTTATTATATCTAACGTCTCAGTATAGTTTGATATTTTTTTCTCTACTCTCTATATTTCTATTCCTTATAAATATATATAAATTTAATTATAAATATAGTATACTTTCTTCTCTAGTTTATAATAGTTAATAGATGAAATAAATAATAGTATTTATATATTTATAGCTATTTGAGATTCTAAATAGATAGGCTGACTGCAGAATATGATACTGGCTATTGTAGCTGGTAAATAAGTAATAGTATGCTGGGTATATTGAATAGTAGCTTACCTTAGGGTCTGCTTAGTACTGAGGCAGTAGGGAGAGAATATTAAGGAGATATATTATAACTACTACTGACCCCGGAACTTAGTACCTACAGCCTACAGCTTCTATAATACTTCTAACCTATCCTTATTGTGAATATTACTACCTTATAGGACCGAGAAGGTTATTTTTGATATCTAGTAGCTACAGCAGTCGTGTGGGATAGCTATAAAGCTCTATAAATAGCTTCTGAGTAGCAGTCTGGACCCTCATCCTTACGATCAAGTAACCTGCTAGTTCTAACTGTATATTCCGGACCTGGGAGTCTGCTGTAAAGAGGCAGGCTAGTAGTGCTGTCGATGTAGCTGGTGTAACTGATAATACTGGCGAACGCTAGAGCCTCCCGCTAAGTAGGCTGTTATATGGAACTTTCTTAACTCTTTATGCTTAGTACTCTTTAAGATCTATAGGATTGTTATATACTATTCTCCGTTTAGCTATCTCTCTCAGTCTAGCTTTACTATAGATAGGAGATAAGAAGGATAAGGAGGATAGGGATAATAAGGAGGGTGGAGAGGTATATAAGGATAGAGAGGTATATAAGGATAGAGAGGTATATGAGAGCAGAGTGGTATATAAGGGTAGAGAGGTATATAAGGATAGAGAAGTATATAATAAGGCTGCTAGTAGGATAATAGGCTGAAAGTTAGCTTACTTAATTAAGGAATAGTAAAAAAGAAGTAGAAACTATAGAGTAGATAGAGTTTAGAAATTACCTAGAGAGGGCGGAAATATTGTGAGTAGAGGGTATAAAGAAAGATAACTTTATAAAACTAGAAGAGAGATAGTTTTATTATATAATTATTATTATTTTTTCACTCAGTTAGATACTCCTCCCCACTTTATGCTAATCTAACTTAGACTAATTATCTATCTGCTTCTTACTTACTATTATAATATATTACCTAATAGTTTAATCTATATAATATACCTCTCTAATAGTCTTAAGATTATTACTACTAGAGAGTAAATAATAGGATCTCAGCCTCCTTATATACTAATCCTAACTATAGTAGTCACCACAGCTACCAACAGTACACACGCACACACCGCTTAAATACATAAGTAGCACCAGATATTTATAAGGAAGAATATAGGGGAATACTGTAAGCTGTCTGATAGTGGTAGGTTAAAGTAGCGGATATATTAGTACTATAGGGGTTACCTTAAGGTAGGTTCTATTACGTTAAATATTATAGTCTGAGAGGCTTCAGCTTTTAGTATCTAGCTATAGATCTGGGTATCCTATTTATTATTATATGTTACCTTACCTTACCTTATATATCTTAGCTAAGTATATTAGTCTATCTACTTAATTATATCTATCTAGCGTGCAGTAACCTACTACTCTAATAGGTTAGGAATAATTTAGCAGGCATAACTAAGAGGAAGAAAGAAATACCAGATAGGTAAGAGTATATATCTCCATACTTATCTAATCCTTCTTTCTGTAAGGCTATAAAACTACTACCTCTCTCCCCTCTATCTCCCCTCCTCTCCTCCACCCACTCTAAGCTCCTCACACAGTAGCTATAATAATAGTATTAATAATAATAATAATAATAATAATAATAAATAATATTAGCCGATACAGTAATACTTCCTTCTTTCCTACTAACACTTCTACTACTTCCTCCTCCTCCTCCCCCACTACTAACACTATCCCCACTATCCACTATCTATCTCCACTATAAAGCTACTAACTAGCAAGCATTATAGCCTCCTCTGCTGCCTATATAGATTACTACCTTAAGGAGGTTCTTACCTTCCCTAGAGCGAATTCCACTTATATCTCTACTAATATCCGCTTCCTCAGCTATAGTGACGCTAATAATATTAATAATATTATAGCCTAACTCTAGGGAACTACTACTTCCTATCTTTAGGGTTCTCTATTTAATCTGAATATATAGCTTAACAGTATTATCACTCTTTATATTTAGAATAATACTATCTTAGTCCTCCTAACTTTCCTCACAAATATAGCTATAGCGGGCATAGCTAAACTTAACCACTAGAAGAGATACAGCTAAAAGTACAGCTAACCCCCAAAATACTATATATCCTACATTATCTAGAACCTCCAGGATAATACCATCCTAACTATTATCTATCTGTCAATAGAGACTAAGGATACTATTAGTATTAACTAGATTTATACTATCTAAAACTATAAGCTAGAACTAGCTGACAAGAAATACTAGCATACTATAAGCACTATCCTCAAGCTGATAAACCCTACATACAGTAAACCTCACCTCTCTCTAACTACCACCCCTCCCAACAACCTTATTAGTATTATCCCCACGTCTACAGCCAGTAAGATATCCTCTATTATACAGACCGCCACTAACTATATTGCCACTATAATACTTCAGTATAACATAGACTCCCCACTGTTACTTAATATTACTAAGATCTTCTACTAATTTAGCCTAAAAGTTACAGTAAGCAGACTACTAGACAAACTATTCTTAAATAGGATCAACTATATCAAGATAGATAATAAAAAGTTCTTTACTAATATAGAGGAGGATAAAATCTAGTAAAACTACTAAGTAAGCTTTAGCTGGAGGTAGTTTAGCTAGTATAACCTAACTAGCATAGTTCGTTAGGTTAGTATAGTTTAATTAGGAATAAGATCTAGCAAGTAGAGGAGATAGACTAAACTACTATATTATATAATATACAGACGTTAGCAGTATACAGATAAGTAAGTAAGTAAGTAGAAGTAGAGTCAGTTCTAATATAGTAAGGATTCCTATATCTTTTCTCTTTATCTCTATCTCACAAGATAGTTCCAGAGCTTAAGTAGGATAATAATAAGAAATAATTAAAGCTAAAAAAAAGGAAAAAGAAAAAGTAGAAATAATAGGAAGAAATAGAAGAGAAAAGATAGAGAGGATAGTGAACCTAAATCTGAGTGGTAAATATAATACTAGTTATATACCTCTCTAGGAATATTACTACTCCCTCCTATATTATAGTATATTATTATATCCTACCTATCTATTAGTAGATAGATACTACTACAGTAATTAGATATCTCTCTTATCCTTATTTTATTTATCTATCTCTAAATTCTCTAGAAGCTTATTTACTGTATGAATTTAGAAGAGGATAGTAGATAGACTCCAAAGGGGGGGGGGGGGGGGGGGGGAATTTTTTTAAGTATTTT